>SNQN01005824.1:0-42154 GCA_008642245.1 Bassia scoparia
TGCCTATGCCATGTGTGCACGTGTTACTGATGCGTGTGCATAAGGTATCTTGCGCCATACATCGCTAATTGCAAGTGGTTGAAAACTGACCAAGCTCTACTTTTAGGCGTGGTACACTCTCTGACTTAAACCTAGACCCGACCCATAGTTGACTTTCATCACGTCTTGTATATATGTGCATTATGGCGTCCTAGCCATGTATATTCAGGACCTTTTACACAACACTCATATAGTCCCATTGTCATTCTTTTAGTTCACAATCATCATTTCATAGGCCCATAGCGACTTTGTTGACCCTCTACCTTTAGTCTGTGACCATCAGTTCACTTCGGACTTTGTCCATCAACTTTCGACCTTATCCAACACAGACTGTTGACACTAGGTCTTGACCCTTGAACATTATAGTAGGCATAGACTCTTGACCTTACGTCTTGACCCTTGAACTCACTAGGTAGCACAGACTTTGACCTTAGACGTTGACTTTAGACTCACATTAGGATTGACCTGTACCTTCAGCCTACTAGGCTCGACCTCTAGCATGAACCCTACACCACTTAGGACATGTTCATGACATTCCCATGTCATTTGGTGCCCATTCCGAAAAAACAAAAAAAAAAAACAAAAAAAAACAAAAAAAGAAAAAAAACAAACAAATAAAAAAGAAAAAAAAAGCAAAAAAAAATTTCAAAAAAACGAAAGGGCACCTGCATTCATACATTCATTCTAGGAAAGATGACCTGGGATTTTGACATGCATTGGCATCTGGCATCATATGGTTTAATATGACAAGGAGGTTTACTTAGAGTTTAATCTTTTTTAAACGGGTGAAGTGTTCTCCATAGCCCTTGCTCGAACCCGCAAGATTGACGCCTAAAGCCCAACCTAACCTTCTCCAAACCTTCACTACCCATCACCCTTAACAATCCCCAAAATGCCTCCGAAACCAGAAAAAGCTCCAAAAGCTTGCCGTAGTAAGTTCACAACTTGAAGCTAAGATCAAAAGAGTTGACCTCGAGCTCTTCCCTTGGACAAGCTGTTTGAAAAGGGCTTATCCAAAAAGCCATCGACCCACCTTTTACCAAGACCAACCTCCTCTTGACCCCAACCTTTCGAACCAAACTGCCAAAAATTTCTCAAGCCGAAGGACATACCCAAGGTTCAAGCCGACTGTATGACCCCCGATTCCATATTAAAGGGATTTAAACCCAACCATGGCACTTAAAGGATTGACTCGCCTTGTTTCCCAATGGTCTTTCCCCTTTCCTTGGGACCCCGATAATGTAAGAAGTGGTTTTTTCACTTCCTGAAAAGAAATAGCTACTTGCGGAAGACATCATCCACGCAATTCATGCAAAGACTACCAAAGGTAACATCCAGACGCCAAACGTCCTTCCGAGAGCTCGAAAATCCTTCAAAACAGGGAGAGAACGATGTCATTTAAGGGTTCACTACCTATTTGATAGATGGAGAGAGTTGCTGCCACCTAGTCTCCGCCCTACTGAAGAAGAGATGTCAAGGACCTCATTCTGGCCTCCAGCCGATATACAAAAATCATCCAAGGTATCGAGGCCTTACACATTCGCAAAGGTCTACGACATTGGAAGTGGACATAAGGATGATGCTCTTCAATTCACATGAGTCAGTTGGAGTCTTAGCTTTAGGATCGAAGTCGAGAGAGTCCCTTTCTCCTGACTAACTGTATCATTTCTTTCTCCATTTCGGGTCATGTTCATTAGTTAAGGAATCAAATTTTGCAAATTAAGCCTCTATTGTAATAAATTCTTTGTTAATAAAAAGTTTCTCTTTTCCTCATTTTCTCTTTAGCTCCATAATAGTTTGTGCTTCAACTTATCGAAACAAAATTAATAAATGCGACCTCACACTTCAATGGACATTGCCAAGAGAGGCCTTACTTTCATAGCTCCGAACAAAACACACCTCTTCCTCCATTCCCTTCATCCACATCCAATTCAAAATCCCATTGCAACCCTATTGACCATAAACACCATCATTCACCTATCTTTTCGTTCATCACCCACATTCTGCCCTAACCCTTTGGACCAAACGGTGCGTAGGAAAAAACATGTGCAAAAAAAAAAAGAGTAAGAATAAAATGGGCAAAACGGAAAAAAAAGCCAAAAAAATCAAGTTCAATTGCCAGTTACACAAATGCAAATGATTGTCAAAATCCAATCAAATCCAAAGCTCAAAGCCCAAATCCAACAATAAAAAAGGCAAGAGTCTAAAAAGCACACTGCGCACCGTGCGTCACTTCGTGATCAAGCAAGCCTTTTTCAACCCTCAGAACCACAGCCTCACATTGCAATCGCAAAAGCCTCTCCAGCATCGAGGCATTGTCCAAATCATCAACAAGAACTACGACGGTCTTGATTCCGTAAAGGATACGTATGGTAAGTTCCTTTCTCATGAGGTCCACCCCAATAAACTCAGATAACGTTCATAGTCCACTCTCCAAGTTCGGTTTGATTCTCTTAAGGCTAGAAAGCACAATTCCAGCTGTAGCAACCCGACATAAGACTCGACTTGAACCTACATTCATCTAGCCAAACCAACATCAATACTCCATTTACTTACCTTAGTCACAAATTTTAGCCTGTGGTCTATTCTTACCTTTAGCCTATTCTTTCATACACCTTAAGGGGCTCTCCTCAACTCTTCCTTAGGCTATCTCTCTAGCAGTCATCAGCATCCTCGCTCAAAGTCATCGCATTGCATTGCATTTTCCTCCATGTCCTCTCCCAATCCAGCATTCAGCTCAAGTTCCCGATTTTGGGGCAAATCAAAATCACATCCCCGTAACCTCATCCCTTTCCCATTACCAGCCAAGCCAAAACCCATGACTCGCACAAAATTCACTAGCCTTACCTACTTCATCAACTATTTGGCCCCAACCTCGATTTCACCAAAGCAAGCTCTCAAGCTGGGGCTACCCAAACCAACCTCAACCCAACAAATTAAGCCATTCCCACGACGCCAAACTCCATGGGTTGGGGGCCACTTGCAATCACTAAAGCATGACCTTTTTCCTCGAATGGGGCCTGAAGATGGCTTCATTCCCACATCCAAAGAATTTAAACATAGTCTATTTCCCCGTCAATTCAAATGCATTTAGATCTAAGAATAGACTGCATTACACATATAGCCATTGCAAACATGCTTCATAAGCATCATTGTGCATTGAGTTTACATACATCATCATGCCATATGCATCTGACAACACGTTACATTGCACATTACACATTTCACGCACCTCAACAAATCGAGGCTAGGGCCCATCTTACAATGCTAGTTGCCTTCACACGCCATATACGGCATTCATCGCTAGTACCGACTTGTTGCTACATGCAACATTCTTCCCGAAAAGCCTGAGGTCAGCCGTAGGGAAGGTTTCCTGAGGAATCGAAGGCGCTTCCCGAAGGAATTCATAATCATCACTCATAGCCTATAAACGGCATTCATCGCTATAACGCGATTGTTGCTAACATCGCAACTTTCCCAAAAAGCCAAGTCAGCCTAGGGGAAATTTCCGAAGGAACGAGGCGCTTCCGACGGAACTTACAATTACGTCTTCCCGAAAAGCCAAGGTCAAGCGTAGGGAAGGCATGTAATCACAACTCTCTCCCGAAAAGCCAAGGTCAGCCGTAGGGGAAACTTTCCGAAAGGAATGAGCGCGCTTTCCGACAGAACTTGCATTACTTTTCCCGGAAAAGCAAGGAGTCCGTAGGGAAGGGCATCTACACATTCTTCTGTCCGAAAAGCAAGGCAGCCGTAGGATAAAGCTACCTGAGGAACGAGGGGCTTCCGAAGTATTCATCACTATTTATCTCCTGAAAAAGCCAAGGTCAGCCGTAGGCGAGAAAGCAGCCCCGAGGATCCAGTGCGCTTCCAAGGCATAAAACCCGATGGGTGCGGATAACCAGGTAAAATTAAACCTTTGTTTTGCAATTGTACCGGAGCGAAAAAGGGTCCAATCCTAGTGACTCAGGGTTGGCAGAACTGTCTTGAGTTGCTCTCTCGGTCTCCCGAATCAAACACTTTGACTTTCGTCTTTACGAGATTTCGTCTCTTCAGACTCAGTCAAAGTGCGGCTTCTGTTGCCTAACAGTCCTTTACACATTTCGGGTTTGGAACTTTCTCCCGCACCAAGAAATTCCAATATAAGCAATCTTTCGGTCTAACGACTTTCCCTCGCTACAGAAATCAGCA
This sequence comes from Bassia scoparia, assembly GCA_008642245.1. Taxonomy (NCBI): domain Eukaryota; kingdom Viridiplantae; phylum Streptophyta; class Magnoliopsida; order Caryophyllales; family Amaranthaceae; genus Bassia; species Bassia scoparia. The sequence goes on from SNQN01005824.1 coordinate 4,228, forward strand.
CAACCATCTTTCGGTCTTATGGTTTCTCCCATCTACAGAACTCTCAAGCAAATACATCTTTCGGGTTCTTGAATCTTCTCCGCGCTACAGAAGTTCCGTCAGCACATCTTCGGTCTTGGAATCTCTCTCCTGCTACAGAAGTTCCGACTAGGCACATCTTCGGGTCTTGGAAATTTCTCTCCGCTACAAGAAATTCCAGTCAACATTCTCCGGGTTTTTGGAATCTTCTCGCGTCAAGAAATTTCTGCGCACTCTTCCGGTTTTGGAGTTTTGGCTCCCGCAACAAAAATTTCCATGCAAGCAAATCAGACCGCACGGGACACGTACAGGTAAACTAACCTTTTGTTTTGCACTGGGGTACCAAGCGAAAAAGGCGTTGACTCAGGTCGCAGAACGTGCTTGAGTGGCTTCTCCGTCCCGAATCGAAATTACTTTGACTTTCAGTATTACGAGAACACGTCTCTTCAGACTCAGTCAAAGTGGGGGTTTCTGTAGACACCTAAAAATGTCTCCCCAAAAGAGTAATCAGTTGATGAAAACATACACGTCTCGGATTGTTCGACTTTTAGAAAAGATGCTTTTGAACTCATAAAGTTGGCAAATAACGTGAGGTCATACTCAAAACTATTGAGGCAAGGACAATAAAAGGGGCAAAAAATTTTCCTTTTATTATTTTAATTATTTTCTATTTTTAGGTTTTCTTCTATTTTTAGGATTTTTTAAAATAATTTATATGGTGATCTCCATAGCTCAACCAGTATTTTAAAGATTATTTTTTCTGATTTTTCTATATTTTTCTATGATTTTCATAAGTTTTTATACGCAGAAAATACAAAAAAATTACAAAATACACAAAAAATACTCCGGTAAATACGTGGAACCTTCTAGAAACACTCTAGAATCCCTTGCTGGAGAGCTAAAGGGTGTCTAGGTGTTCGAATCAAGGAAAATCACGTATTATGGAAATTGGGAATCGAGGAATAAAAAATACGCGGAGAAATATTATACACAGGACCTCTGCGTATATACGCAGGCCACCTGCGTATATACGACAGACCTGCGTATTATTAGCAGGGTTTTTCCTCGTTTTTCCCTCGTGCCTGTATAAATACGTCCTGCCTTGCCATTCGAAGACACACATCTTTTCTATCTTTCCCCGTCTCTTAAGCTTGCGTATTCATTCTTCTCATGCTCTCCATTACACTCTCTTCAAAACACCTCTAAATTACATACGTTCTTGAGTTCTAAGCAATCGATTTCTGTTTCGATTTCAGACCAAGCGATAACAAGGTTTACTTTTGAGATTACTTCGCGCCACTAAACCATTACTCTTTTTCTCATTTCCTTCAACCTAATTAATAAACTATTTGCCGATTTCAATCTAATTAAACAAAAAATGTAGAAACTACTATTTAATTGTGCCATGAATATGTAGGAGGTAGGTTAATGTTTTGCTTTGTTCTTCTCTCTTTTATTTCATTATCATTATATATTATCACTTGTCCATACTAACGATTTCTTATCCTTGTATACGACAGGCGGAAGGTTCATTTCGTCGTTTTCTTATTATAACTCAACATTTGTTTTTGTTTGCTCTTTGTATAACAGTCCAAGGCGGAAGATTCATTTCGCTCGTTTTATTACGAACTTAACATTTGTTTGTGTTTGGCAGATTCAGGGTAAAGATTGTTTTGTATTATATGATTTGAATTTACATATAAACCCTTTCGCAATTGTCATGGTTGTATCATTTATATAATTTGTTAAATAAAAGACCGAAATTATGTGAATCACTTTAAAATCAGATTTAACTTGGACAACCGCGGTTTTTTAGGCACACGTTTTAACTTGAATTAATTCAAAGTGGTCACAATTTTCTAGGTTAGGTAGTCTCTTTGTGCAAATAGAAACACACTTTCGTAGAATCAATAACGTGATGAATGGAATTGCCAATGAGACCAGTACGAGGCCGCTACATGCGGGCGAATTGGGTTACAGATCTGAATCGCACCCATGTGCCCGAAACCCACAACTGGTTAACTGGATCGGACGTGGGGCATTAATTTGGCACCAACGTTTTTCGCGGGCGTCCGTGAATAACCTTGTAATAGGACACGGTAGGCGAACTCCCTTTCTCCGACAACACTACCCCACGCACTCACGTGCGGTTCCGTGGCTCAAGCCCATTCAAAGGCACCCGATGTAGTACCAAGTCGCGCGCGCCCGCTATAACCGCGAGGGCGCGGCCCACGTCCTACAACTTGCTTGAGTGCTTATGATGATAAATGTGTTGATTTTTCTATTATATGAATTTAATTTATGTATAAGCATATCTAAAGAACTCTGAGCTCATTGTGCTGATTTTAAATGCTTGTCGTGTTAAGTTCATATGATAATATAATAGCTAATGAAATAGGTAGTAAGCGTTTCTGATTGTTTATTGTAATTCGTGACATGTTTTTGCTATTTTGTTGCTGTGCAAATATCATTCAGATTCTAAAATTCGTATCACATGATTTGGAATAATATAATGCTATTTTTTGAATGATAGGGTTTAAAAAATCATAATGAGCTATCGTAGTAAAAGAACTTTGTCAACTACTTAGTGGAGATGGATTTAGAGCGTCCACAAAATGGCCTACACATATCCGTTGGTTTGGGGCGTTCATCATAGCTGCTGCACCAACCACCCACTTGTTTGAAAAACCCTACAAAACATCCAACTGGATCAAAAACAACGCGCGAGAAGTCTCTATTACTCCTCAAGGTACTCAAAACCTCTCCCACATATGCCACAATTTCTCATTCAAAAGATCCTTCTAAATGAGGACCATTTTAGTCCTCCTGGAAATGGAGTTTCCACAACATTGCCATCTCATTTGACACTAATAAGGAGGTTGGATCGAAATCAATATGGAAGACCCCTCCTCAAACCATTAGAACCTTGAAAACCTACCCATTCCTCATCAAACTAAAAACCCAAAACATATCATCCCTCCTAAACTGTAAGCCCCAAAACTATCCCTCCTCAAAACCACTAACGCAAAACATATCACCCCTCCTCTCAAATTGTAACCAAAAAATACCATCCCTCCTCAAAATCTATCAAACGCCAAATTCTTTGTCCTGCCAACTTTAAAGCCAAAAAAAGTTTGTGTTACCTCCTCAAAATTCTTCAATCACTTCCTCAAAAAATGCAAAAACCAAAACCTCCGTATCCATCCTCAATCTTCCAACCCAAACCATAATTAATCCCTCCTGCAAACTTCAACAAGAAGCCCTATGCGTTCCCTCCTTCCTCATCCAATGCCTTCATTGTCACAGTGAAAAGCAAACTACAGGGTCTGTTTGTTAATGAAGTTGTGAATAACGATGATGCCTATGCCATAAAAAGGAAAAGGATTTCCAGTGCTAATAATACGCAAGCAACAGGTTTGGTCAAGATAACCCAATATGCCTACTATGGAACTCAGCAGATGCTGATCAGGAAACTCTTAATCCACCAAAGCTCTATGAAAAGAAAATCGTCAAAACCTCGAATTCCTTTTCAATTCCTGGATGGCAATGTGGATGTGGAGTTACAATCCAAAGGAGGAAGTCTAACAATCAGTAAAGTTTTGTATGTATATTATTTTTTATCCAGTTAATTTTTGCTTAGTTCATTGTTGGTATTGATCTAACAGTTTTATGCAATATGGTTAGATGCTAACGCGTTAACTTACAATTAGTTTAGTGGGATCCGATTCAAGCAATTTGGCATTTGGAATGACAACAAGGGTGTTCGGTATCAATGTGAGATTTAATGGATATGCACCAACGCATAAGGAAAGGTGGTTGATATTGTTAAGTTTCTCAGCTCTTTTAGCAAAGACTGGCAATACTATTTCCACTTGAGCATTGACTTGGCATAAGATCGAACATAATTTGAAAAAGTTCTGATGCATCAACAGATGAGAGTATGTCTTCACTTAGCAATTAATTTTTATATACTTTTATCAAATGCTCTAAGGCTCTTAACCCTCTTTTTTCAACTTAAGGACATTTCGTGATTCCTAATGATGGGGGGAGATCTATGGACACTTTACATTGCAACGCACCTGCGACAAAAGTTGGAGGCATTAAAAACATGAGTTGAAGAGAACTTATTCCAACAATAAGAAAAGTCGTGAACAAATCACATAAGATCTGGGGCCAAGCGACATAGTAGATAGTATTGGATAAAATTAGTTGACCATTGGTTCTCTTCAAAATTTCAGGTTTTTGTTTGATCCCTTTTGTTTTTTCAATTAAAATATATCTTATAAACAGTTAAGTTTTTAGTTTGTTTTTTTTATTTTTATTGTAGAATTTATCACAAATCGGAAAAAAATCACGCTCTTATCCCAATGTCAAGCTACAAATCGGGGCTCTAACAGTTACATCAAACACCTTCAAGCTGATTCATGTGAAGTTATTTAAACGTTTCAATATTTCTCTGTTAATACATAAATGTACCATTTTTTTAAATTTGTAGTTAGTTATCAATTTTTTAATTTAATTCTCAATACAGATAGAAGAAGTTGCATGGAGAAAAAATGAGTTTTGATAGCCCTTTTGGGGAAAAGAGTCATAAGAAGAAAAGATGAAGCTTTAATGTAAATGCGCACAGTCACTGAAGACATTTTTGGTATATTTTTTAGTTACAATTCAATTATTCTAGGTTAATCTTTAGTTTTACATATTTCTTCAATAGATACATGAAAAGAAGGGTAATTTTTTTTTTCTAATGTTGGCACAGCTTGATGCATAAGGCTAAGGCCGATATCAATTGAAGAATATTGAACCTTCTCATCTGCTGAGTAGCATCTTGAGGATCAAGCATTTCAACATGTATGAATGGAGAAGAGATTCCTCAACGACCACAAGGCTTTTGGATTTGGAGTTGAAAAAAAGGTGACGTATATGGGGTCCAGTGGTAATGTAAGGAAGCAAAAAGCTAGAAAAACGTAAATTTCAATCAATGTGGGGGAATGATGATTTGATTAAGAAAAAATGAAGAACTTCAGAAACAAAAACAGGGATCTATGGCTCCAATTTTTGCTCAAATTATGGATTTGCAATTACGTAGTGGAAAAGCTCCCAAACACAGTTCTTGATGTTGCACAATCAGCATTACATATGGCTCAATCCAAAAGGTAATCATAATAGTTATTTAAATTTATAATTTCTCTGGCACTTTTTTCCTTTGCATAAGTGTAAACTATGGGGTCCTGAGTTTTTTTTACTGATTAAAGATTAACATGCATTTTAAGCTACTAGTATTTTTTTGGCACCCGATGCGTGCGTGAGTATGTGTCAAAGAAAGAAATGTTTATAAAATTTTTTACTATATCAATAATTTTTTTGATTTTTAGTTGTTCTACATTCATTGTTATTGCATGTATGCAAGTATGACGAAAGAAAGAAATATAATGTTTGAAAAAAAAAATCGTGCTAAATAATAAAAGATTAGCAAATAATAATGCTTAGAAATATACTTAGTAGACAAATTTTATAGTAAGATGACATTTGTATGATTACAACTAAGACACTAATTTTCAAGTTAGTCCGTAAGTATCCGGTAATCGTTAATATAATATGATTAGTGGTAACGCAACTTTTAAACATGAAAAGTTTAGTTTTACAATTTTCTTCATAAGCTTGTTGTATGTGTCAATTAAAATTATTTTGTCAATTTGAATTCTTTTTATTAGTGTAACGTAACTTATGTAATGTTCCATTGTTACATGTTTATTATGATAATAAAAGAAAATCACACTAAATATTGTTTAATTAGTATAGTGGACATTTCAAATGCAATACCATATTAAACTTGTTCAACATTTATGGCAAATTGACAATTGAAGAGTAAAAAGAGATTATTAATATTTTTTTTTTAAACATTGTAATTTAATTCATTAAGGGTATATGAGACATTTTATAGGGGGGACACCATTGCTCCCCYCTTGACTTATATAATAGAGATAAAGAATGGTCTTCTGAGTTGCATTTTATCATTTGCAGCAAAGTTATCTTGTGTTCATGTTCTGTTGTCCAGTTAGCATTGCCTTCTGTACATCAGTGTTGATCCCTATCTTTCTRTTATCGTGTTGCTTGGGAATCTTTTACTCGTAAATTAGCTTCGAAAGTATCTGGAATTCATATTCAAACTTGAATATTGCATAGAGAAGGCTGCATTGCTGTATTATTACACCATACARATTGTTAACAGTCTATTGTTTATTTGCAATTTAMTGTAAATACACTCTAATTTTTTATTTTTTTGTAAAAAATTATGGAACGAACTAGTAAGTGACTGGCTAAATGGAACGAAAAATTGATCAAGGAAGTATGTCATGATTGTCATCTTGTTTATTTGTAATTTGCTGTAAATATAACGATGAATTCGATAATTAGCTTATACTGATAATTTGTTGTATGTCAAGATCAGCTGCTTCTCTTGTACTGTACTATTCACTATTCTGAGTTTAAAATGTTACTTAAATTATTTCTTTCTAAGTTGGAAAAGTTGGCAAATTAGAACATAAACTGATTTTCCGGTGATCTTTTCCGGCAACCTTTTTCTGACAAACGTTTTTTCGGTGTTTTTCAAGCGACTCTCATCCGGTGATTATTTTCATTCCTTATTCTGGCAGCTCTCCTTTGACAATGTTAGAGTGACAACCACTTCGGTAAGTAGTTGAAACAATGAAATGCAGTTTCATTTAAAATGAATTGCTTATGGAGATGTTTTATTATTTTAAATTAATTGCAATTTCATTTTGTCTTTTATGTTTGTATGAATTATTTCTATATRTTAAACTCTTGATGATTATGTAAACCAAAATTTTATATTAATTTCAAGAAATATTTTGGGTGTTCTTTTGTATGTTGAAAAGTTTTAGTAGAAATCAATGGTTTTGCTAAAAAATTAGTAGCATAGAAATTCAGGTTCAATCGTTCAGTTTTTCACTTTGTTGATAATCTTTGACATGTTATGTAGTGTAATTTTTATTTTCTGGGCTTGAATCATATTGATGGTGTGGTATTAATGGAGTTTGTGGTGGTTACATTGATACACCATAGGTCGTCTTTCACAATAGTTTGAGGTATATATGTTGTAGAAGATGAATAAATTATGAAAATATTTTGACATAAAAGATCGATCATATTTTTTACTGAAAGGATCCATTTGTTTTTATAAGTACATTTTGGTTTTACAAAGGTTTGTAAGACTTAGTTTATTGGTTTAATTTGTAGGATCATTTATCTACCTCAGAGGATTAGTGTTCACGACAATTTTAGTGAARCCACAACAAGAAATTCTCGTAAGGCCGACCAAATTTACCGACCGAAAATTCTTTGGTCGGTGATAACGACCGACACCGACTGAAAACAGTCGCTAAGGAATTACCGACCGATTTRACGGTCGGTATTATCGACCATTAAATCGGTCGGTGAGAGGTTTTTTGGTACGAAATAAGTCCCTCCTTAAGAAAAATGGTCACCGATCGAATTGGATGTTCAGTCGGTATTACCGACTCATAAATCGGTCGGTATGCATTTAAAAAAAAACTAGAATTGAAGCATCACGGGTGGGCCTTCCCTCATAAGTCATAACCCTCTCCTCTCATAACATTATCCACCCTCACTGTCTCTCCTCTCATAAATTTTTGAAATCCTCTCAACTCTTTCTCTCTCTTCTCCTCATCCTCTCGCCTCTTTCTCTCTCTTCCTCTCATCCTCTCGCCTCTTTCTCTCTCTCCACCCTCACCAATCGTCTCTTTCTTCTCTCATCCTCGCTATCATCGCCGCTCCTGCAGGCTACTCCRTCACCGCCGACGCTCCTCCAAGCTTCTCCTCCTTCGCCGCTCCTCCAGCTTCTCCTTCGCCGTCGTCGTTGGACGAACTCACGCGAGTTTTTCCTTTAGTTTTTTTTTAATTTTCTGTTATAAGATATTAGATCTAGGTTTGTTTGTTTTTTTTAGTTTTGCCTTTGGATGAACTCAAATTTAGATCTAGGTTTTTCAAATTTTTTTGGTCAAATTAATCTTGATTTCGTATTTAACGTCTATTGTTTTTTTTACTTTTTCATTTTATTTATTTAGTGATTTTTTCATTTTTTTCAAAAATTGTGATTTTTCATTTAAAAAAAATTCGTCGTCTGGGTTAAGAAATTTTCATGACTTTTTGTTTTAATTTTTTTGTGATTTTTCGTTTTAAAATAAAATTCGTGATTTCTGTTTTTTTGTTTTAATTTTTTTGTTTTAATTCTTGATTTCATTTTTATGTTTTGTGTTCAGATCTAGTTTTTTGTTGTTCAATTTAGAATTTTTTTTATTTATTTCGTGATTTTTTCGTTATTTTTTGTTTTATTTTTCGTTATTTTCTTTGAATTCATCTTTTTTTCAAGTGTTTTCCAAATTTTCGATTTCAATATTTATCAATTAAGGATCTCGATTTTGTTTTTTTCTGGAATATGTTTTGGAGTCTTTTTTATATTTCATAATTTTTCTTATAATTTTTTCAATTGTTTTACACAATTTTCCGGAATTTTTGATCTTTTTTTCATTTTCTTCTTTAATGTCGTTTTGAATTATCTTTCTTTTTTTTTCTTCTTTATTTATTAATACATTTCTTAAATTCTAATTTATCTTCGTTTTTTTTTTCAATTCTAACTTGTAATCTTGACTTTTTTGTTATGTTCTTTATCAATAGTACAAATGTTCGTTTTTTGGATCTATAAATTCAAGCATCAAGAATCAAGATTTGGAGTTGTATATTTTTTTAAAGAATTTTGTGTTTGAGAATACAAAATCATTTTTCATTTAAATAAAATATCTATAGTGTATTTAAATTTATATTTCTGCTAATTTTTTTATCCTCTGTATCTTTCTGTGTGTTGTGGCACTTATCGTGTTGGTTATCTTTAATTTGAACGTCGCTGTTCTCATATCAATATGTAAACTTTCATTCAATGTAAAAATTATTCGTCTCTGTTTGTTATGTGAAGTAGAGACTATACTATCAGCGCTACTTTCAACTTTTTTTTTTATTTAAACGCTCAATTTACTTCGACCAATAACGGTCATAAGCTATTTTCCCTGCAAAATCCAATCGTCGAATTGGTGAATAATGCGATGAAAGCACCACCTCGAACTTTCGTCGGTAATTTTTTTTACCGACCTCCTCCATGACTGAGTCACCGATCGAAAACTCGGTCAGTGAGCGGTCGCCGAGGCCATTTTTCTTGTTGTGAGCTTATATGGAAGAAAATGATGGAATAGATTTGAACGAGATTCTGCTATTTGCTGATGATGAAACACATAAGGATGTGGTACATGAGAATGTAGGAGACGTAGGTGTTGGACAAGAAACACCCTCGGTTYAAGAATCTAGTAACAGAGATGATGAGTTGACTGAGCCAACTTTAGGCATGTCATTTGACTCAGGTGAAGAATTTGCAACATTTTGTCATGACTATGCTTATCGTAAGGGATTCACATTATTTTCAAGGACAACTACACTCTTGAAGGAGTATAAGGAGACGGGAATTACTCGTACCGGAGCAAATGAACTAATGTATTACATGATAGAAAGGATCAGACTAAGCTGTAGGTACAATGGAAGGAAAAAAAAAAGAGTGGTCAAATGTGACAGGGTGCAAAGTATTTGTTGAAGGCAGAATTTAAGATGGGATAATAATTGTTAAAGGGATTCATTTGGAGCAYAATCACCCACTCGACCTAAAAGACAGTCGAATTATGGTTCATTATCGTTGTGTCGAGGTTTCAACCGCACATAAAATAAGTGTGAACGATAAAGCAAGTATAACCCTAAACAAGAACTACAATTCCTTGCTGGTTGATAGTGGCTTAGCTCGCTCTCATGAGAATTTACCATTTAATAAATAAGGCACAAGGAATGTTGTCAAATGTCAGCATCGAGAGCCTCGAATTCAAGGCAACGCTACTGCTCTACAAAATTATTTCAAGTCACAGTGAGAGTACAACGCTGACTTTTTCTATGCCATTCAGAGGGACGAAGAAGGCAGGTTGCTAATGCATTTTGGTCTGACGCAAAGACTAGAGCAATGTTCAAAGAATTTGGTGACGTGATCACTTTTGAAGTGCAGTCCAGCTAATATCGACGTTTTTGTTTATTAGCACACACTTTACTTAAAGTTTGGAATTTCAGTAAGTCAAAGATACCATTAGTAACTTTTGGAAGTATCTCAGCTATGAAAATATCCTTCCCACGCGCCTGAAGATGCATTTTCACGCGCTTCAAGGGGATGAAACTGTAAACTTAGTCGTTTTTTCTTCAATGGAGATTGAAAATTGTTTATTTTCCTCCATTGTATCTTTCTCTTTCCCTCTCTTTTTTTTCTATTGTGAATGTATTCTTGTTAAGTCCAATGATGCAATTAAAGTGTGTGTTATAGGTAATGACATATGATCATCATCTATGGTAGAGATTTTCAACCAACACCCAACTTTTCCTCCCAACTTTCCCTCCACTTTCACATGAAATAAGAGGGAAAAAATATACACATTTTCAACAATCTGTAAAGAGAATCAAAATAAAATTATTAAGTTTCTCTAATTGGTCATATCTAATAATTTTTACCTATGAGGATCATTTGTTATTAAGAAAGACGTGTATTGTATCAAAATTGATGCAAGTTTGTTAGGGTCCCCAAAACAATAYGAAGTAAGATACAACATAAGTTAAAAGTCATTTTATTCATTGAGAGAAATTCATGATCCTCTTTTATTTTATTTTTCCATCCTTCAATTTAATTATTGATCCCAATTAAAATATTTCAGGGTACCTCAATATATTCTTGTATGAGGCAATAGACAACTAGCAAGTTGATAGAAATTTGAAACAATAGAAAACACTTTTTTAAACAACACTCCCTTAGCCGAAGTTAATATAGAAGAAAAACATTTTTGAGTGTATGATTCGAGTACAAAATGATATTAAGCTGGAAAGAATATTTGACTCAAACTAAGAGTCACTAACTATAACCTAAGAAAAGATTGTTACAAACAAAACATTAATATATTTACAATAATTATTAAAGTTTATTTAACACAAGATTTATTTTATTATATTACATATATTTGTACGTTAATCATGTTTTTCTTTCCACAAGTCAACATTGTGAAAACTAAATTAAAAGGAGATAATCGCATTTTGTAATCTTGTAATCTTGTAACATTTTGTTTTAAAAGAGTCGGGAAAAAAAGTTTATTTTCCGATTCCTCCAAAAATAAGAAATTACATCAATATAATTATTAATTATAGGTGGTTAGTACTTAATTATTGTTTTCATTCAATTCTTGTACTTGTATATCAAAAAATGGCGGAACAATGATTACAAACGCATGCTTATTTATATTCCCGAACAAAGAGACAAAGCATTAATTAATGTTATACTACTTGTCCAGGAATAGGTAATGTATATTTACGTCCTCAAATATATTTTTTACAACCTTTAACATATTTTTGGATCATCAAAATAAAGATATTGACCTTTTTCTCTTTCCTCTCCAGCTTGGGCAACGTATTTGACTTATCAACAACCATGTCGAAGACACAAATGAAAAAACGATCCACCATCATAACAAATAATTGTGCCAACTACCCAAATTCGCCATGTGGTTCTCCGTGCGTGCTTGGGGTTTTCCTCCGGTGATTTTCATAAGAAATAACTATACCAAATACAAAATTTGAAAATTAACCATCGCTAGAGCAAATTCAACGTTATGGTTTGCTTTTCATCGCCGACGGACAACCAGCCGTCAGAAGGAGGGAGGTTGTCGCAATGTTCATTAATTGGATTGTTATATACTTCTTGAATCATTACTTGTTTAGATACGTCATGGAAATCGGAAGAACTAGTCTACAAGAGGCATGCTGGTGATAATTGATGTTGGTCGACGTTGACACACAAGAGAGGGGAAGCAGATTAGTCGGCGTTGGTCTGGATTGTTCAGATTGGTCGGCGATTATGGAAAATACCATTACTTACAAAAAAAAATAAAATGTTAAGCTATAAAAAGATGGGGTCCCCTTTTAAATATCTTTTATGCCTTTAATGAATTTTAAAAATTTGTGAATTAATTTGTCTAAACAACCTCTTTACTTATTCAATAATTAAAATAGAAAATGCATTTATTATGTAAGTTAATTAGTRAAAAATAAAAATTATTCCAAATTAGATAGAAATATATATGATACCWTTTTTAATTTCAAGTCATATTTATTTTCAAAATAATTACAATTCAAATAAATTCTATTCTTAAATAGCTATAAGCATTTTATTTTGATATATACTATAAAACCATTTTTCATGAGTCTCTGCACGCATCGCGTGCACATAAAACTAGTGTGTGTGTGTGTGTGTGTGTGTGTTTTTGTGTGTGTGTGTGGTGTGTGTGTTGTGTGTGTGTGTGTTGTGTGTGTGTGTGTGTGTGTGTGTGTGTGCTGTGTGTGTGTGTGTGTTGTGTGTGTGTGTGTGTGGTGTGTGTGTGTGTGGTTGTGTGGGTGTGTGTTATTAGGATCAATGAGAAAAACCCTTAAATGAGAAGATGAGAATAATATCAACCGTTTATATAAAACTAACAATCCACGGTAAAATTGTGACTCTTAATTCAATGATATTTTTACTTTTACTTTTTCCACGCACCTAACCTTCTTCTTCCTCTGTTAATGTGTGACTTTTCAATTCTTCATTATTTCAACTTGATCAATTTCAACTTCATCTGGAAATAATTTTACTCTTCTTAATCATACAATCCATCAAATTTTTCAGAAACAAGCTTTAAATAGTGATTCAATTTCTTCATGAATCAATCTAATTTTGATTAAACTCTAAGTAGTGAAATCACTTCGATTTTCATAGGATTGTTTGTTGTCGCTCACCAATCCTCTTAAGCAAAAGCTCAATAACAACAACAATGGTGATAATGGTCACACTTATCAAAACATTAATAAGACTAATGGATAGAATTCGAAAAGAGGGTGGATAAGGACAGCAACCAAGGAGGATTTAGTTTTGAGAATTGTGTGGATGAGTAACATCGACACATATTAATCGTATATCGTATACTGCTAGTTGATGATTTTTTCTATCTCATTTTATATGATTATAATTAATGCACAGTTACCTAAAATTTATGCACATTTATCTAGAAAAAATGCACATTCGAGTTTAACCATATATGACATATAAAATATATGCAATTTTTGTTGAAAAAATAGCACATTTATATCAAAACATATTGCCTCTTGGAAATTGTAATCGTCGGATTATTAATTGAATGATCAGGATTCTTCTCACACTTCTCATTTTAAGGTTCCTTCCATTTATCCTAAATCTATCTACTCTATCATATATATATACATATTATATATATAATATATATTATATAATTATTATATTACTATATATATATATATATATATATATATAATATATATAATATATATATATATATATTAATATATATATATCCAAAGATAAATGGTACATTTTACATTTAAAGGTTACATACAAACAGTAAAGGGGTACACAAGACTTACAGCTACTATTGATGAACAGTACACGCGTATCCCTTTAAACCTTCAATGTACCCCAGATTGAGATACAAGTATATACTTAGATGAAATCCTGACCGTCCATCTCGAAATCCTACGGTCAAGATTAAAAGTTTTTAGTTTTCACCTAAGGTTTGTGTTTTCACATGATCCTATTCCTATATATATATATATATATATATATATATATATATATATATATATATATATATAGTGTGCGTGGTTGGTTGCTTGTTGAAGTCGTCAAACTGTCAAAGTATGTGGAGAGTAGGATTGATCATTAACTGGATTTAATTCATACTAGTATTTTTTGCACGCGATGCGTGCGTGAGTATGTGTCAAATAAAGAAATGTTTATAAATTTTTTATATCAATATTTCTTTGGTTTTTAGTAGTTCATTCATTGTTATTCATATATGACGTATGTCAAAAGACAAAAATTTAATGTTGAAAAAAAACTCGTGCTTAAAWAATAAAGATTAGCAAATAATAATATTTGAAATATATACTTAGTAGACAAATTTTATACGAAATAGTAGATGACAGTTGTATGATACAATTACACTAAATTTTCCAAGTAGGTTCACTAAGTACGGTATCATGATTCGTGAATATAATTTGATTAGTGTAACCCAACTTTTAATATGAAATTCTTAGTTTTACRTTTTTCTTCTTATTGTGTCAATCATATCAAATTATTTTGTCAATTGAATTCTTTTATTAGTGTAACTTAACTTATGCAATGTTTCATTGTTACATGTTTATTATGATAAGAAAAGAAAATCACTCTAAATATTGTTTCATTACGGAGTAGTATAGTTGACATTTCAAATGCAATACCATTTTAAACTTGCTCAATATTTATGGCAAATTAACAATTGAAGAGTAAAAATAAATTATTAATTTTTTTTAAACAATGTAATTTAATTCATTAAGGGTATAAGAGACATTTCATAGGGGGACACTATTGCTCCCCCTTGGCTTATATAATAGAGATGACATGGATTCTAGTCTTACTGGGGATAAATATTTCATTTGAAGTTGTACTCTTCTAATTATTAATTAGTTTTTCTAACCTATTTTTGGTATCAATTATTTATGTGAGAACAATTATTTATGAAACTTGAAAAAGACATAATAACTTTAAATTATTGAAGGAACCTGTAAATAATAATTTAAAATTTCCCAACTTTAATTACTAACATAACTTTACTTTAGATGGACACCTTGTAAGAGTGTGTTTGATTCCTTTGAAATTTTCAGTTCTGATCTAAATTTTTCTTATCTAATCTTGTCTTATCTGATTTTTTCTTACTTTGTCTGTTCTGATATAAAATTTTCTTATTTTATCTTAATTTTTCTGAATTTTTCTTATTGTAATTGTTTTTATAGATTTGAATTGTTCTAATCTTATCTTAACTGATCTGAATATCTCTTACCTTATCTGATTTTTTCTTATAAGATCTGTTCTGATTTGATTTGATCTCAATTTTCTTAAAAAAACACTCCAGTGCTTATTTAAGTTGAATCAAACACACCCTAAATGTAAACCTAATAATATAAAAGGCAATTAAAAAACAAGGAAAAATGGAAACTAATAACCCCACCTTTTGGTGGTCTTCTCTCAATAATCCGACCTCAAAGTAATTACAAAATAATCTCAACTTTAACGGTGGTCTTCCCAAAATAATCTGAACTATCATTTTTGCTACTTTTGTTGATCCATTTTTGGCTTGTTCTGTGTAAAAAAATGAGAGTTCAGTTTATTTTAGGAAGACCACCCTAATAGTTGGCATTATTTTGTAATTACTTTGAGGGTGGATTATTGAGAGAAGACCATCAAAAGGTGGGAATATTAATTTCCATTTTCACTAAAACAAACATAAGATGATTTCTCTCATAATGCAAATTAAACAAGTATTGAATACGTTTATTATCCTATCCTTTGGACTAAAACACTAGCCAAAATATTATGTATGATTCATTAATTTTATTCGTGGAATTGACCTTTCATTTGATCCTTGGACATTGACTAACGTTTCTCATTGATAGATAAAAGAAATTCTAAAATTTCAAAAGTGAAAATTTGAGCTTCTTATACTAGTCCACATAATAAGTATTTTTTATTATAAAAAAATATTTTATAGGAAAGTCTTTTATTAAATCAATAGTAACCAATGTCAAGCAAACATTGCAACAACAAAAATTACTACCTCATAAAATAACAAAAAGGCCTTTGAAAATATGACTGCTTTCATTTTGCTTGATAAATGATAAAGGGAAACAATTTTTAAGGATAAAAAAATAAATCATGCAACTTATTCCCTACGACTCAATATAAACGAACTAATGTGCAATTCTTTTCGATTTTTTTCTTCAAAAATACAAGCAATTCATTTGCTCTACTTGTTGCATTCCGGTACACATAATAACAACGTTTTTTTTTAGATAGGAGAGCCTTTTATAAAAAGTAATAGTAACCAGTATGAAGCGAACAACACAACATAAAATAAATACCAACCTTAATTATCAAATAACAAAAAAAAGTATTATTAGTAATTGCTATCATTTTATAAAGATTATTCCTCCCTCAATTATTACATTCTTAGCTTCAACAATTTGATCGGCTAGCTAAATTATTGGCCTTTGTTTCTGCTTGATAGAGGAATCCATTTTAAAGATAGTGAACATATTACTCAACTTATTCAATGCAAAAAATAAATAAAAGCAAGGTAGGGTCTACAATTGTCTTTTTTGTATACATTTCATTAATAACAAAACATTTCGAGATAAATTCCAATTTGATAATTATTTCTTTCTTGATTCTTTTTGAAAAAAGATTTACTTAGTAAATGTGTTTTAAGCATATAACCATAGTGCATTATATTATTATTAATGGCATGCATAAAACATACTAAAGTGTTTTTATTATTCAACATTAGGTTTTTATGGCAAACATTTGGTGAAATCTTTTGAAATCTGAGATTGAGGTTCTGTTTAGATGTGTATAAGAGACAGTAGTAAATGTGTTTTAAGCATATAACCATAGTGCATTATATTATTATTAATGGCATGCATAAAACATACTAAAGTGTTTTTATTATTCAACATTAGGTTTTTATGGCAAACATTTGGTGAAATCTTTTGAAATCTGAGATTGAGGTTCTGTTTACTTCAGCTTATTTTCAGTTTAGTTCAGCTCAGTTCAGCTTTGCTCTATTCAATTCAGTCCAGTTCAGTTCAGYTTAGTGATTTTACTAACTAACTAATCTTAAATAACAAATACTATTATAATTACATTATGAAAGTTGGTTTGTAGTTTTCTTAACAATATCATGTTCTTTACATAGTTCAATACATTAATCATAAGTTAAATAACAACAACAACAACAACAACAACAACAACAACAACAACAACAACAACAACAACAACAACAACAACAACAACAACAACAACAACAACAACAACAATAATAATAATAATAATAATAATAATACTAATAATAATAATAATAATAATAATAATAATAATAATAATAATAATAATAATAATAATAATAACCAACAAAAAGATCAAGTGATCTACAAGAAGTTGGAGGGGAGGCGAGGTACAATCTGGGCCCCCACTCCTCTAGCAATAGTGAATCCCATCCTAGTGAARATGTGAGCAGCTGCACGTGCCCCAATGTCCTGAGCTCTGGAAAATGTCTGGATCCGCTTCAAAAGCGCAACAACTCTCTTATCCAATTCTCCCAAGGAAGAGAAGGAGAAAGGAAGAAAACCGTAGCCAATAGCCCTACACCGCTCCAAATACTTCTCTCGCTTCCGTTGTGCTGCTGCCGCCACCACTCGACTAGGAACGAAATCAGGCAACCCAGTTTGCGTCAAAGGAGATGACCCCGTCAGGTCAACACACACATCCAAGCCGCCGTCCCAAGAATAAAGTAAGACATCTGCAGGTCGAAGAGCCCTGTCGCCTGCGCTAGTCAACCCAACATTTACCTCCTTACGAGCAAAAATCCCAAAGCGGTAACAAATGTCAAGAAGTGTATCGCGGACAACATTATGTCGATGTTTGATACCAACGATCCCGACACAAGACACATCATCATCCCCATAAATATCACCAACGAAAACCCGAGAGCAAGCAGAACACGGTGTCGAAACAGAGAACCACGGAACACCCAATCAATAGCAAAGAACCGAACGATAAGTCTTACCGTTCATGGTCTGGCCTAAACCCGAGATCGGGACTGCCCGCAACCAAACTGAAGAGTGATCTCCCTGTTGTGATTTCCAAAGGGCTACTTGACGTGAAGATAAGGAGAAAATGGATTCCGCATCAGAAGTAACCTTCGTGAAATATATGTCTGCCAATTTCTTCATGAGTGTGGGGGCAACGATCTCACTAGGGCTACTCATAAGGTCGGTCTCCACGGTCTTGTTAAAAAGACCTAGGGCGTCGTCAAAAGTCGGTCCCGGGCTATCAACACCAGAAAGTTGAAGAAGCGAATCCTGTAAACCAGAAAACTGCGAACGGGATGCAAGGAAAGCATAATGTCGAACATCACCAGCTGAATATAYACTCAATCCTCCATAAGCAAATGGTAAGGTGGCAAGTCGCCATTCCCAATCCCCAAAACCAGGCCCCGAAGCAGGACACCTAATTTTAATAATAATAGTAATAATAATAATAACAATAATAATACTTAATATATTAATCATTTTAATAGTAATAATAATTATTATAACAGTACACCTAATATTTAGTAATTTAGTTGTTGGCATAACACTAGTTAGCAAAGTAATAACAGATATTGATAATAGTACTAATTTTCATATATGATATTGTACAATGCTTTAACTATATATGATACATAACAATATTTGGTAGGTATACATATGCTTTAAGAATATAACAGGACCATTGGTAGGTATACATATGCTTTAAGAATATAACAGGACCATCTCACCATCTCACAATCTATGAATAATTAACAATATTAATCAATAATTAACAATAAGAATCATAAGTTAAATAATTCAGTTCATTTCAGTACAGTTGATTTGAGTTAATGTAAACGGACCCTAGGAGTGTTGGAAATTAGTTTTGAATGTAAAGGTAGAAAGGCCATAGTGGGTTTTATTCTTTTGTCCCACATTGGAAAAATATCAAATTTTCCACTTGTTAATTAAAGTGCAACTTTGCACTTTATATTGTTTGAAGCCTAGTGTAAAGGGTGGTATTGGGTAACCCCATGTGCGCCATTGTCGCCATCCGACCAGGTTCGAGCTAGTGTTCGTGAGTCATGACACGTGCGCGGTGTGGTGTGTTCTCTTCTTAATTGTTTGTAACCGTAACTTGTTAATGCCCTAACCATTTCACTCCCTTCGATTTCCTCCCTCATGCTATATATTGCTCTCATACCTGTCGTTTTTGATATATAGAAAATTCCTTAAACACTTTTCTCCTTCTCTGATCTAAGCTACTATTCGAGTGCACGAATTGGAGAGTGTTGTGTTAATTTTGGGGGGGCAAATACCGTGAGCCGATTGCACCTAGTTGGGGAAAAATTTGCTTCTAAGATAATGGTCTCAATACCACAGGCACAGCGATCCCTTTCTCTTCCAAATTTTGCTTTGTTAATCTAATCATACAACCTCTTTTCCTACAGAGTTGGTTGGTATCGGGCAATATTGTGTTTCTATCATGCACCAATTTTGTTATTGTGATGTCATTGCTTAGTTTATGTGTTGGGACATTTATACATAAATGGACCTTGAGAAAATGGAATTTGGAGGTGATTTTGTAGGACTTTAGGAGAAAGTAGCAAATCGCGCCGCGCGCCAGAAGTGCACGCTGCGTGAAGTGGCCTGGTGTGCTGCGCGGGCAGAGTGCGCACCGCGCGCATTGTTGCTGCTCGTCATTAAATTTGCGATACGTTTTGATTTTTTCCGTTGATGATTTTATCCGTTAGGAGCCTTCTTAATTTATTATTATGATGTTTTAATTATAATAGAGCTGTTGGATATCAATTGATATGAGATTAAAGTGGTTTTAATCACAATAAACTCAAATTGATTCAGCTTGATTATGCATTGATTTTGGGGGTTACAACCTCAAATGTGGCTGTTTGAATTGCTTCTAAGTGCCTATAAATAGTTGCGGTTAATTTATTTACTAAGGACACAGAAATCTCTTAAGCTTTCTTGCTTGTTACTTGCTTTSTCTCTAAAATTTTTTGCAAACTTTTCTTTGAGTGTTCATTACAAATTACACACAAAGTTTCTTTTCTGAATTCACTTTGAAGATCAACAAAGTGAGTTGTTCTCTCCATTGTATCTCATTAGTTATTTCGTGGTAACCCATTGATCCTAGAGGGGTGAAATTAAACTAATAGGAAAGCGTAGATTCCATGCCTTGGAGTGAATATCCGCAACTTTCCTCTTGTCCAATTTCTAACAAACTATTAGTTTAATTGCTTTCTCCATTGTATCTCATTAGTTATTTCATAGTAACCCATTGATCCTAGAGGTGCAAAATTAAACTAATAGGAATTGAAAGCGTAGTTTCSGTGCCTTGTAGTGAATATCCGCAACTTTCCTCTTGTCCAATTTCTAACAATATGTGTAATGTAATACTTAATATGAAGTGTTGGAAAATATAGTCACGAAATGAGAAGGTTGTTGTTGGTCTTATCTATGGAAACTAGATAATACCTGAGCAAATTTTCAACTTTTGAATAAAATACGAAATACCGTAAATAAAAATCAAAACTTTTTTTTAAAATGTGATTATTTCATAATAATATTTTATTTGTGATAATAAATAAAAATATATATGTATATCAATTAATAAATGTTTAAAGTTTTATCCAAAGTACAATTATTAACCTTAATTAAATGTTTTCTTAGAGTTTTTGGGTGTTGGATATTGTTTCATTTGTAGTGTTGTCTATATAAATCTTTTTAGAGGTATTTTTTTAAGGGAATAGATGGCTTTTATTTATTACTCCACATTATGAATACCAACTACAAGTAAATTGGAAAGGTAATCAGGACTTTCATCGAACCACATCTTATCACTATAGGAAGACACCATGCGATAACAAAAGTAAAGAATTAAAGCTAAAATAAATGTCATCAACTACAAGAATTACTACTTAGTCTCCTTCGAACATTACAATTGAGTAGAGATATTATTGTTGTAGAAACCATTTGGAATAAAATTTAACTTCATGTGACCATGTGAGAATAATGACTGTATATGGCACAATTAATTTCAAGCATAATAGACGCATTATTCTTGTTTCTATGGTTCACAATTCATCGAGGTAGGAGAGAATGTCAAATTAGCAAATTAAACGATACATTCCGTATTACATTGGATATTTAAGCAAACTTATACATAATTATTACCGAAAAAAAACACTTTATAAATTTGTATGAGAACTGTAGATATATACATTTGTCCCTAGCCCWAGACGATCGATGATAAGGCACCCTTTGCAACATACAAACTGAATTGAGAGAGTTAGGGCCTTGATAGACCCTAAAAAGACAAGTTATCGCTACACCGATCAAAGCACCCTTAAAAATGAGTTTTAATTTCAAAATAATGTTAAATTGTTTTTAGACATTTTTCCAGAATTTTTCGAAATTTTTCTAAGCACTTTTGGCGTTTTTATGAAATTTTCAACAATTTAATTATTTTTGCGATAATTAATTCAATTATAAAAATAATTCCAAAATTCACGAAATTTTAACACAGCGCAAAATATTTTACAAGGAATGTTGTTAATCCTTTTCATAATTTTTCGACTTGTAGAAAAATAGTTATGAATTTCCTAAGCAAAAACGCGCACCCGAGCGAAACGACACATTTCGAGAGCTTTGGGACCKCTCCCGAGCGTGGGGCCCACATGAATATCTCCCCAAATAACTCAGGGATTTTGTGTTATAATAAAAAAATTAAAATAAACTTAGAATGCTTTTATTTTGATTTTTGTATTGTATATACGAATCAAGCAAAAAGGCAAAGATTTTGCATGAGAAAAGGCAAGTGTTTGGGAGTAATTACACCCACCTGGGCGTAATTGCGCCCAACCATGCTCTTTATCACGTGGAATTAGCCTATAAATACCAAGCCTCGACCTTCGCATTTTACACACACACTTCATCTCAGCTTATGCTACTCGATTCTCTCCTCTCCCTCTCTCTGTCTCTCTCTCCTTCTCTCTCTCTCTTTCACTCTCTCTAAAAACACATTAAAACTCTCTCTCTCTCTCTCTCTCTCTCTCTCTCTCTCTCTCTCTCTCTTTTGCATTCAAATTCACAAATTGCTTTGCATCTCTCAAACACATCAAACACAATTTCAAAAGTAATTTAAGGGTTCTTTAAGATTCATAAGGGTTCATAAAGGTTCTTATGGGTTTCAAAGGGTCCAAAGCACCGAGTAGAGGTCGCTAGATAGGGGGGAAGGGGCTGGAGGTGTTGTGCACTACTTCGCCCTTACCCTTGTCTCCTAATCCATGACCTCGATGTACGCCTAGGTTGTGGAGTCCTTCTCCTTGCTTTATGCAATTATCGGCAAGGCTTCATTCGGGTTTCGCAGCTTTCCAAAAGAAGTGCGCTGGCGACTTTCTCTATTCGTTTCGATTATAATACACATGATCGGGGCAATTTTGGCGGTTGTTGAGTTCACCAAACCCCTCAATGCAAACAAAATTTATAAGTCCTAAGTACTTGCTAACAAATAGTAAAGCTAGTAAGTAGGGTCAAATCCCAAGAGAGGCATACACTACAAAAAAAACCCAGTTTAGCGACCGAATTTAGCGACTAACTTCAAAAGTAGTCGCTAAAATCCAATTTAGCGACTAAAGGAGACTAGTAGTCTCTATTTTGCGACTAAATATATGTCAGTCGCTGAGTAGTCGCTATGTTGTGACTACAAGAAAAATTTGCGACTAAAAGTTAGTCGCTACGCTCAATTTTTTGTTTGCGAGTGAAAATTTAAGAATGTTAGCGACTGACTTTTTAGGTTAGCGACCGCGTTGGTAGTCGCAATATATTTTTAACAAAAAAAAATAAAAATAAAATTGATGTTAGTATTAATTTTTCCAAGCAATAAAGTCACGAGTTCTTTTCCTTATCCTTATACAAAACAAATCTTCCCTCTTCAACTCACCCTAAACCCCACCAAATATCAAAACCCTACTCGCTACTCAAATCACCCACAACGAGCTCCTTTAGATCTCGCTACTCAAATCACCCATCGACCCTTTAGATCTCGTACCAAATCACCCACATCGAGCTCCTTCTAGGTCGGCGTTGTTGTCGTTTTGCTGAGCAGATTAGCTATCGTTGTCGTCTTTTTGCTCTCCGTTTGGTTCATTGCTACTGTTGTTCGCTGCTATTGTTGCTTCCTGTGCTGCCTCACTAAACAATTGTCGTCTTGCTGCCGCCTCCGGCCACCTGACAACCGTCAACGCTGCTACTAGATGCTACTCCAACCCTAAATGCTAGTGTAATTTTGCTGTTGCTACTCAAGTAAGCTTCTCTCTTCTCACTCAATCCATAAACCCCCAAACCCTAAAATTAGTTAGATTTGAAATTCACCCAATTGGCTAATCATGCGATTTCATCCCACCACTTAAAATAGAGACTGAGAATCCACTACTTCCTCAGTAAGGTAAATGCATTTCGAATTTTGATATTATATATTTATGGATTGTTTTGTTTCTTGTTTTTAGTTGTTAGTAGTTTATGATAATTTTTCTTTTTTTCCATCAAAGAACGCCGAATATTTTAAACGATCGAAAATTGTTGTCCGAGAAAGGTTGAAATGGGGTGTTCGGGGAATGGATCAGTTAATCTGAATATTTGATCAGTACGTAAAAAATTGGTCAAATATAATTTTGGATGACTGAATGGGTTCATATTATGATGCTTAATTGTATTAGAGCAGGGATTATATTTAAAAGGGAGTAACAAGATTTGCTTGATTTTTCCCTCAATTTCTTCTAAATGGTGGGTGATTCTTCAGGTTTATCAATTTGGGCAGGCTTGGATTACTGTTATCTTGTATCTTTAGCGTTTAAGCTTCTGTATTTGAAGCACCCTAAAGCTTCAATTGAGTAAATATCTGCATTTTAACTAATCTTTGCTTGCCATTGTAATTAGACTTAGGGTAATTGGTTTTAAATTTTGAATGAATATGATAAACTTTCTTTTTTGTCGCTTGAATTGAACAATAACTACACAAATCTCCCCAATCCTTGTCATGATTACTTGCTCTTTCCAATTTGTGCTTGAGATTATAATGCATAGATATTTATTGTAGATTACTAAAATCTAAGCTTACAATTACTTTTGCTGAAGGTATTGTCTATTGCATATKTGAATGGTGGTGCAACTTTGAACATAATTCCACCATCTGTTGAATTTGCAGGGACGCTTTGGAGTCCTAACTTTGAACATACTAAAATCCAACTTCAACTACCTCTATTCCCTGGGGTTCACCCCCACCCAGCTCCGCCGCATCATCACCATGTGCCCGGAACTACTCTCCTTCCGATTCCGTGACACAGCCCCCGTCTTCRCTTTCCTCCTCCGCGAAGCCGGGGTCCGTGCCAATGATATCCCCCGTGTCATCTGCCGCCACCCCAGGCTTCTCTTATCCGATGTCGACACCCAGCTCCGCCCCACCATGTACTTCCTACAGAGCATTGGCGTCCACGAGGTACACAAGCATACTAATCTCCTCTCTGCTTCTGTTGAGGATAAGTTTATTCCTAAGATTGAGTTCTTTGAGAAAGTTGGGTTTGCATACCATGATGTTGTTTCCATGTTTAGGAAGTTCCCCCCTTTGTTTTGCTATAGCGTTAAGGACAATTTCGAGCCCAAATTTAATTACTTTGTCGTCGAAATGGGGAGGGATTTGAAGGAGTTGAAGGCTTTTCCTCAATACTTTTCCTTTAGTTTAGAGAAGAGGATTAAAATTAGGCATCAGAGTTGTGTTGAAAGTGGGRTTTATTTTCCTCTTCCTGTTATGTTGAAGATGAAGGAGGAGGRTTTTCGAAAGAGGTTGGATGTTTGTTGTAATTCGTCTATGCCTAGTAGCGATTCGCCATTGTGGGTGTGATCTTGTTTTTTGAATTGTGAAGGGCCATTTACAATTGTAGAAGTATCTCATTGTTCTCACTAATATAACCGGTATGAATTTGTGAATACATGAAAATTTATACATGATGGGATTATGAGTTGATTGTTTGTTTTTTTGTGAATTGCAAATAATTTAAGTTATACAGTARAATTGCATTTGGATGAACATTGTGCACCTAGTTTGAGTATGTTTTAACTGGGTAGATTCATAGGACTTGTCACTAGTTGTTAAATTTGAAGTCATTCCAGGTTGTAAAAGAGAGAGATAAACCAGGAAGCTACGTACGTGCGAGCTTAACTCTAGTTTGTAAAACGATCAATAATTGGCTCACAGTCAAAGATCTACAAACCAGGGCAAGCTGCGACGTGCGAGCCTTACCTTTTGTAAAAATGATCAAAATTGCTCGACAAAAATCGAAAACTAGGGCAAGTCGAGTGCGAGCTTACCGTGTTTGGTAAACAATCAAATTGCCTCGCAGAAATTGAAACCCTAGGGCAAGCTGCGAGTGCAGTTCCCATTTTGTAAATACAATCAATAGTTGGGTTCGCACACTTTTGAAAGTCTACGGCATTGCAACCTGCGAGGGAGATAACCTGCGACTCCATGACTCATCTCCAAGTTTAAGGGTAATCAGTATGATTGATTGACTTGAACACCACTGCTAGGTCTGCAAGTCAATCTTCTTGAATCTATAACTTGGCACATTTCCGATAAGTAGAGGTCCCTCCATCTAAAAAGAAACCTGTTTGCACATCTATGCTTACAACTCAGTTGGCCACAAGTGTAGTCTCAGCGACCAGGAAGGACCATATGAACTTACAGGGGAAAGTGTACCTAAATTACAGGAAGTGGCAAAGTCGCGAATGCAGAAATAAAAAGCCAAGGAAAAACTACAGATACCTGGACTGATAATTTCATGAATGGCAAGAAGCTTTATTAGATTGATTTGAAAATGGGGATTACAAAAGCTTTCCGTATAAAATAATTGTTATGCGAGGCTTGCACTTGTACAAATTAGCATACACACAAGGATGACAACGTTACTAGCAAGCCTGAACACAAAGCGGAGGGAGAAGCAATCTTCTTGGATGCAACATCAGAATCATCGGCATCATTCGTTTTGATGTCGTGGTCTTTCATTTGATCTGAACATCGGAATCGGTTCAATGCTTTCTGGCTTGCTCCTCCTCGTTGTCGCTGCGCGCTGCTGAGCATCTCGGCGAGGCTAGTCCTCGCATCTGAAAAGATCAAGGAGAACGTCGAATGCTCAGTGTCGACGTAGTGTATTCGAAGTTCTTTCTGGGATTGGAGGCCTGCTCTGCTTTGTTGTCAAGCATTTTCTAAATGATATTGATAGTTTTCAATGTAGTCCACCTCTCTCGAAGCAGCGAACAGGGATAGCTCTCTTCGCAGGGAAAGAGATGCCAAGCCTCCTCCATCAAAGTTCGGATTTCTTCAATGCGAGTTTTTAGCCTTCGGCGAACTTGATCTTTTGATTCTCTTCAAGCTCTGCAAAGCTCTCGGTCTTGTTCTACAACTAATGAACAAAGGTTTCAAGTTCATCTTGAACTCTAGCCTTGGCCCTCGCTATTGCCTCTCCTCCTCGACCTTTGGCATCGCATTGCGAGCTTCGCAAGCAACCTCTTGTTCAGCTTCTTTCAGCAACGACCTTGTGACTACTCCTCCTTCCTCCTGCTCAGCTGATTTCGTACATGTCTGGCCAAGCATTGTTCGTAAGAAGGGAGTGGTAGCGCCTCCAATGCTTGGCGATAGGGCCGCCTAACCGCATTTAGCTTGGCCAAGAGTAAGTGCCTGCATCTCGACTTGATGCCAGAGTACTGCTACGAGGTACTCCAAGGACTCGTGGTACAGCAGCTCCCTTGTGTTCGCCCGGCTGAGCCTTCGCATGGCCTTGGCAATCCAGTCGCACCATCACCTGAAGAAAAGCCTATCGAAGCAGTGTTGAGTTGTTAAAGAAAGTGCATAAGGTTCATACTTAACAAAAATTAAAATGAGTGAAGGAACTTACTCGGCGAGCCACTCATTGGCTGCGTCTACAAGATCCAGCGCGTAGCCTGAGAGGCTCGTCCTTACTCCTTACTCGCACAGCGAACGATGTCGCCCACTATCTTCTTCTCTTCTTCAGCACTAAACTTGCGCAGAAAGTCGTGACTCATCCACCTCCAACACTTATCTCCTCAAGAGCATTAGTAGAGAGGGCAGTAACCAGCGAAGGATACTTCTTCGCAACAAACTTGTCCAAGCCTTGACAAGTTGTCGGTCAACCTCAGCCGACGGGTGACCTTATGGCTCTGGCCTCTCTAGAGAGTGGAAATTAGTGGGAGGCTCGAGTTGGCTTGGCCAGCAGCTCCTCAAAATAATCTGGATCGAGGTCCCCCACATAGTTGATTTTAAGAGGGAACATTTGAGGGTCTCTCATCGCTTGCGAAGCTCTTACAGCTCTTCGGGCAGTAGGAACTAGAGAAGGAGGTCTTGTTCTTGGCCTTTGTGACTTCGCCCATCGTAGACATATCTACAAAGTTTGCTTGAACTCGGAGAGTCACCATCAACATCACTTGGCACTATGGAATGGTATACTGAGTTGACCAACCATGAGGATCAGGAAGGCGAGGCCATGAGAGAGGAGAATCATGCGAGGTCTTGATCTCCTTTCATATGCCACCTTTGGAATATGCGACCCACTAGGGGGTTCGCTGCCTAAACAAAGCAAGATCCAAGTCCATACTTGTGAAGATACGAACTTGTGGATGAGCTTTGGGCACGCAAATTTGAAACTACGATGTAAGCTAGATTTACAGTTTGTGTGATCTTTTCGCCGAATGGCAACAGAGTAGGCGAGGGAGGCCTCTTCTTGCCCACCTGAAGCAGACTACGGAGGGTGTCCCCCTTAAGGCGTTGGAGGCATTAAGGAGTTGGCCTTAGACTTTTGGCTTCTCACATTGCCCCTCAACATTTTTGCCTTTGCCGATCACTTCGATGTCCTCTTCTTCTGGCCCTTGTAGGGCGGTCCCTCGGCTGATCTCCCGCAGGCTCGCGCGCCCGGGGTGCCTTGATGTCCCGCATGATTGCCAAGGGAGATGTATGTTCTAATTCTCTTCTCCCGCTCGCGAGAATGTTTAGATTTACTCCACTAAACGAGGAGTTGCTTTGTTTAAATCTTTCTCCTCGCCCCGCGAGGAGGGTTTTTTACTTTGCTCTTTCTCTTCCTCGCGAGGAAGTTTTGTGTCTCCTTCTCTCGCCCGCGAGGAAGATTTGGTCTTGTCTTTCTCCTTCCCCGCAAGGTGGGTGTCTTCTCTACCCTTGGTATGGAGAAGACTTTTCTTTTCATCTTCCATGGGAGCAGACTTTTGGAAGACTGGTCCTTCTCGGGCAGTGGACCTCTAGCAGTCTTTGAAATATCGAAGGCTTCCCAGCTTTCTGGCAAATGGAAGGAAAAGTTCAAAGTAGAACATCGCAAGATAATAGAAAGATTAACTATGCCTCGCATTCGGGCAAATGTTCATGGAAACACGAACCTTTGCCTTCGCATTTTAGAAAACTCTCATGCCGAAGACGAGAAATGAAAGTGTGAGGAGAGTAACGTTACGCAAAGATTGGCGTTCTTTCCCGAAGGGTCTATCATCGGCCAGGCGGTTGGAGAAAGCTTGGAAATCTTCACTCGACAATGTCCCGATTCAAGAACTGGGTAGTTGGAGAAGGAAGAGATCTACGAAAGGAAACACTTGGTTAGAGATGTCAGACAAAAAAATAATGAGCGAGATTAAAGGTCTACCTCTTTGCTCTCGCCCATTCGGCGACCACTGCAAGGTCAAAGCTCGCAGAAATCTCTATTGTAGAGCACTCAGAGAGGGAGCCAGTTTTGGGACTATGGTCTTGCGATTCAAGGCCTATAGTGGTACTCCATAGTTCGAAGTACTCCAGCTATTGTAGAACAATGGGGTCTCTCACCCAAATCACTCTCCCTAAACGAATTCTGGTGCGAGGCCCAGAGGAGGAGGATTTGGAGAGACCGGTGTGTGTGCTCTGTCACAAGGAAGATCTCTTCCAGTTGGTATCACTTTATATTGTCTTGTCCAGCCGGTCATTGTACTTACCACTTTCTGTGGAGTTGGAACCCTAACCAGTTTGGCATTTGGCTGTTCTTGGAGATTCAGATGCATGCGAAGGGAGACATCGTCTTGCAGATGGCCAGCCCTTCTCCTTACAGGTGGCCTATATCCAAGTATGTGACACTCTGACAGGGGGTCAGTTGTGCGAGGCCTTGCCATAGGCTTCATCAATTGCATTATAAAGGATTGCAAAGGGAAGAAAGACCCATGCCCACAAACGCTTGTAAACTGCGAAGGTGTTTTTCTAAGGTTTGGGTGAGCAGTCCCCTCGGTAGGGATCACAACCTCTCCTCGCTTTAGTGAGACGAGCCGATTGAGTGCATAGAAGTGCTGGACTGTAGAAAAGTGCGACCCTCCAGATTTCGCACAATGGTCGAAGTAGGACTGTCCTTATCCTTGTCTCCTTGTTCCTCTGAGGACTCCTCCTCTTCTGGAGGTTTATTTTGGCATGCCCACGCCAAGGGGTCTTTTCGTATTCTGTCTCCTCCACGCCCTAACCTGGAAGTCTTAAATTGGTTTCTTGTTTTCTACTCTACAAAGCACGTCTTATGCTCGCATTTAGTCCAGCAAAGTCAAGACTGGTCGGCTCTACTCGCTATAGGCAAGCGGCAATGATACTTCGCCTGGTCCTCTTCCCTAAACAGGTTCGGTTCTCCTAGTAGCAGTTGTCTTAAAGGCGAGGCATCCTGCATGAATAGACAGAGTGTGAGGATGGAGAGGGACTACCAGAGTGCGAGTACAAAAATCAAGGGTAGTGGAGAAGCTGTTAAATTGGAGCTAAAGCGAGTTGGATCTAGGCTCTTCAAGCCCCAACTCTATCTTATTTGGCGAAGTCCATGAACTTGCTCGCCTTTTCATTAACTTTTAACTTTGATAAAAAAAAGGTAAAGAATAAATGCAATAAGAAAGAAAAGGTGCGAATAGTACTGAAGTGCGAAGTCAACCAAATGTTTGAAAAGATCCGGAAGAAAACTGCGAACTGCGAAGCTAGTTGTCGTTGAACTTAAAATGTGCGAAGTGTAAGAGAGAAGTGCAAAGCGAGAGTGATTTTTAGAGAGAAGAAAGGCTAAAAAGTCCCCTCTCTCCTTCAAGGATATTTATACCCCATGCCAAAGGACACTTCCTTCCCCTTTCTTTTCAAATTTGGAAATGGAGAGCGGGAAAAAGAGCGGCGAAGGCCCATTGGCACCGGCATTGCCATGGCGAAATAAATGATGGCATTGGAATCTTGCAGAGGCCAATTACACCCATGAGGGCACACTCCTCCAACAGGCAAAAAAAAGGAGAGAAGAGAGAATTATTGATTAAGGTTTATCTTACAAAAGTGTAATAATGTAAAAGTCAAGATCGACAAACACCTATAAATCACGATTTAGAGGGCTTTGAGGGTAAATGATGTGGCACGGAAACCCTGCCCACGTTTCCTCCCAAAATCGGGTCAAAACAATCCACTGTAAGCCTACAAAATTAAAAAATTGGACTGAAACGACGGGAAACTACGTTTCCAACATTGAAACCAATGGTAAGAAACACAAGGATAACTTCACACAAAGAAAATTGCTTCGGCCGACCACGCTTACCGACGCGATTTTCGGCGATAACATGGGTTACCGGACCGAAAATCGGTCGGTAGCGGTGCGGATACACAATCGTCGATAATCCAAAATTACCGACCGATTATCGATTTAAGGGTTTACGACCACATTTACCGACCGATTACAATCCGACATTTTTGGAGGGAAAAGAGGGTTACCGACCGCAAAAAACGTTTCGGTACCCTCTTTATTCCCATCCAAAACAATGGAGGGGACAATGGAGTTAATCGACTGACTATTCGGTCGGTATTACTCCATATTATTTTTTTTTAAATTTAAAATTTTGCCCCTTAATTGTACACATGTGGGGAACAGCTGTCTTCAAAACAGGAGGCTGCTCACAGTATACTTCTTCTTCAAATATCCATTCAGAAGCTAGTCTTCACATCTCATTCTGAAATAACTTCATTATCATGTGAGGCAGCATGAAGCATATTAGTATTCTAATAGCCTCTATCAGCTACAGGTGCAAAGGGTTCTCATCAGTCTATCCTCTGTTGATATGTAGCCTTGCACAACTAGCCCTTGCTTTGTTTCCTGACTAATGGTACAGAGGTCATCCAATTTGTTTATGATACCTGTTTCGTACCAATGCTGACCTTCCTTGGTCTATGTAGAATGAATGATCAGAAGCACAAAAGTTGTAAACACTTTTCTGTTTGAATCCCTTTATTATGTTCTAATTGGATTGATCAGGGGGATGAAAGAACTGTTATTTTAAACTTTTAACTTCTCAAGTTCAGGGGTTGTATCATTATTGTTTGCTGATTGTTTGTTCCCCCTGAACTGGTTACCCCTGTTCATGTCTTGGATGAACCATCAGGACCTGGTTCCCTATCTGTATCTCATCATCTTCTCTCTAGGCTCTCCACCATGGATGTTTCCTGGTGACCCAGTAGGTGAGCCTAGGTTAGCATTCCTCTCTTTGAGAACACAGTCAACATGGCTTGCCCAGTGAACTGCCAAAGAGTCCAATAATCTCATCAGTTCAACCTGTGGAATCTCAAAAGACATATTAAATTCATCAAACACTACATGAAACACTCTCTCAACACACAGAGTTCTTTTGTTAGACTCATATGCTTTGGCTTGAGAAAGTATCCAAGAAAATATTCCCTCATCACTCCTAGGGTCCAATATATGTTATCAGCTGGTTCTTCCTCATGTTATGTACAGAGCATTTGCATCCAAGAGTATATGAATTTATGCAATATGGGTTTCTGCCTTTAGGAGTTCATAAGGAGTCTTCTTTAGTGTTTGGCCTAATGAGTCCCTCTGTAGTAATAACAGCAGTTTCCAACAGCTTCACCCCAGGAACTCTAGGGAGAACACTTTACAATAAGCATTGTTCTGCATTCCCTCAAGAGTTCTATTCTTTCTTTCAACAACACCATTTTGTTGTGTGTTTAGGGGCTGAGAAGGTTGGTGACTAATACCATGTTCCTGCAATAATCAATAAAGTCAGATTTTAATTCAGACGATGTCCGTCTTACCGAGACTGCATTGTGGGAAAAGCTGGTTCTCCACGCTGTTTTAACCAGGTTGACCCACTCATCAAATGTTCATCGTTTTTGAGTGAAGATTACACCCAGGTATACTGGTAAGTCATCACATAACACAGACATATCTATGACCTCTTCCTTTGACTCTCATGGACCACACAAGTCAATGTGTAAAGTTGAAGGGTCTGCTGGTACTTAAATAGTTTTATGCTTAAAAGAGATTTTGACCTGTTCTCCTTGACACATTCTAGAACAAACTTGTCTGCCTCATACTTGATGTTAGAGTCTATCACACAGTCCTGAGCTTAAGTTTATTCAGAAGTGTTAGGCTTGCATGTCCAAAATTCTCTTATGTCAAATCCATTGATTATCATTGAACAAGCTTCAAACAGATAGACTTATTTGAGGAATTTTATCCAAGAATGTAATGTAAACATATGTTTCGTGTTTCCTCACATTATAAGTTCACCTGTTTGTGAGTCGACTATTGACATTAGGTGGCTCGAAACTCAACTCTATAACCTTTGTCACACATTGTGAAATGCTCAAAAGTTAGTTGCAGCTTCAACTAATATATTCATCAATTGCATTAGAAAGTGTCTTACCTACCTTACACTAAACCAGTGATGGTCTCCTTGCTGTTATCTCCACGGTGACACTTCCTCCATTAAAGGCTACTAGTGGGAATTGCTCTTTATCATACCGAACATGTTCTTGAAGCACCACTTGTCCACTACCATAGGTACTTTCTCTTTCACTTTAGCCTGTAAGAACAAATCAACATTAGCTTAGAACCAATTTTCTTGGGTCCCTTTTCCAACACATTCCATCTATTGGTCTGTTTTCTTTTCCAGAACTAATTCACATGTTTATTGTTCTTTTCACACTAACTTGTTCTAGCAGGGACCACATATGAATTTTTGTGTCATTCTTACCACAGTGATAACAACATGCATGCTTAAATACATACTTACCTCTTTTGGATTCTCCTGTCATGTGGTTTCTTGGTAGACCAGTTAGTCTGGTTCCTGCGTTATTAAACTAAGACCAACTTCCTTGGTTACCCGATTTGATGTCAAGTCCTCTTAAGGTCTCAATGTGCAGTCAGTAATTTACTCACATGTTGTAGCTCTCATGTAGTTCTATCTCTCTTGATTAAAGCATTCCTCAATAACACTCATTTTTTTTTTTAAAAAAACAAACAACATCAACTTTTTAAAGATTCAAGTGTTAATGAATTGCATCTAGAAATCAATACTATCCATGAGACATGGTTTAGTCACTGGCTGTTTTCCCTCTTTCAATGATGATCTCGCATGTAAGCACATAGCTTTCACATATCTTCATTCTATCAGTTTCACTGATTCATCACTAGTATCTAATGGGGCGAACAGCCATATGTGTGCAAACTTTAAGTAAAAGCATTCTCTTTGTGAAGATCTGCAGGTTGCTACCGTATTTCAAAGGCTGTTTCAACAAAGAAGTTGCTGCTACAAGGTTGCTTTCCTCTAGCTTGCTGAAAATATCCAATCGACTCACTTTTGAGGTTCATTAGTCTAGGGAGCAGGAGATCAGCATCCTCTTCACCATCAATCTGGATAGTTGGTTTGGAGGAATCTGCCTTTCTAGTTCCACTTACACTTTGTCCAATTCAAGCGTCAAGCTCTGCCACTTTGATCTTTCAATCATGGCAAACCTCTTCAAGGTGACACCAACTGGCATAGCAACTTCACATTCATACGTTTTCTTTAAGTTCTCTTTTGCCAGTTACGTATGTTTCACCTAGTTTATAGGCATTCAGTCCACAAGGATCCTATACAAGCAATCTATTTTCTCTATCATACTCATGCATATCTGGCCTAACTTGTTCTAGGTTTACCTTGTGTTCATGCAGTACATCCTTCTTGGCCATCAAGCCTTTTCAGCATGTGCTGGTTCCTCTCTCTGAGTTCCGGAATCAGTGTTGTTACCTCTCGAAGATTGCAAACGCAGCATGCAAAACACTAGGGTTAGGTGATTTTTTCCTCAATCAGTCCTGATCAGAATGCACCCACAATCGATGTTATCATAGCATTTCTTGAAAGCTCGCTTTTTCTCTAGACTTGGACTGCTGTCCTTCCACTTGACAATCTTCGATTAGATGTCCTTCTCTCCACACTTAAAGCACCCTACGACGATGAGTTAGTTTTCTTAATGATGTTACTTTGAAGTTCTTCCTCTGATCACGGGTTCTCTCAATCCTTTGTGCAATCATGCCATCCATCTTCATCCCTCTCTACTGTTCCGTTTTAGGGCTATGCCTCTGGCTGTTCCTCTCAGACTTAGAGTCAATCTATAATTCATGTGTCATGAGGACCAATCAGTTGTTCAAGAGACAATGTATGACAACTTTGGCTTCATAAATAGTAGTGATCTTGGCTGCCTGCATCTGTTAAACTGCGCATACTTTTCTCACAAGATCCTCATCAAAAAAAATTTTCCAAGGGATCTAAGATCATTGATTATTGTCAATGAATCTATCGAAAAATCATTGATCTTTGTCCCTTGTTTCATAGAATTCTATTAGCATAAAGTAAATCAATTTTTGGATCTTTTTACCTCTTGTTCCTTCATAAGCAAGTTCAAGAGATCCAAATTTTTTGCACTCTGATTCCCAAAAATTCGGTTATACCTGCCACCTATGGCCTGTTGTATGTTGACATTGTTTGGCTTCTTCTCCAGTAATTTAAGTCTGCAGTCACCAATTCATACTATCTTTTTGGGTCTTGTTCCTTCAGAGTCAGTCTTCATGATTGTGTTGGGACCGTTTTGAACACTAGTCTAGCACTCATAGTCAATCCCAATATTATCATTTATCCTATTTTTTCACCTGATAGTTGCTTCCGTTAAACTTGGTGTTTTGTATGCATGACGCGAGCACCTATTCTTGAGTACTCATGCTTGACTTCTCTAGAGTTCTCTGCAGAAGGCCTTGGCTCTGATACCAATTGAAAGGTTATGTAATACTAAGAGGGGGAGGGGGGTGAATTGAGTTGGGTTAATGATAACCAATTTTTCTTTGCTTTGAACTTATAATAGGACCATAGGGCTGGTCCTTACGCACGAATTAAATAAGCAAATAAGAACCACAGTATTTAACAAGTTTCACCCACTCTCTGGGCTACGTCCTCCTTCCTAAGTTCTTTTATAATCTAGCCCGAAAAACAAAGAACTCACTCACTCTTATTGTTCCCTACTCGGGAACCAGCAACCCCACACTCAACTCTGAATGTGCACTCGACTCACACTCGGTAAGTCCATTTGTGTTTAACTCACACCTCACCAGGCCTTTAACCCCTATTGATGCTTTCATACAATCTTCTCTCTTATGATAAGATTCTTAAAAGCTAGTAGAGAATGTTTAGGCCGACTAAATGCTCGTGTATGACTCATAGTATGACTGTGCTTTTGTGTTTTCTTCAAAAATAATATGCTCTTTAATCCGTGGAGAGAAGTTTATGGAATTATGGATATAGATGTGTATTTATATGTTATATTGCTTAAAACCCTAGTTCCTAATCTATATTGCCAAAACAAGGCAAGATTAGATTAGGAACGTATTTATCTTGTTCGACTTTATCCTAAAGATATTGTCGAACAGATATATACTCCAAGATTTTAGCAATATACACATATTCATCTATATTTTCCACTATAAATATCTTTCAAATACCTTTAAAATATTTAGAAAAATCCTTTGTCAAACCGCCCCAATATTCCATTCAGGAACACAACTTGGTTCCCTAGCTGGTTCCTCGAGTGTTGTATGAATTCTGTTCCAAATCTTGTACAGATTCATAACATACTCAAAAACTAAGGCACTTTAGTTATTACTATTCATCATACTACAGAGCATATTAATGATATCCTAAAATTAATTTAGTACAATTCTTCGATCTTGCATGTAACTCAAAAACTTGAAATTTCCTCAACTACTTCAATTTTTGAGCAAGCTTCCTTTTTCGAATTTCTTCAAAGGATTCACACTTCAAGTCTGAATCAATCTATACTGCACATATAACATGTTAACATGCACAAAAAGAATATGACTGTTTTTCAGCATAACCAGTCAAGAAACAGCTCTACTGGTTCTGTTACCAGTGAATGAGCTTTTCATGTAATCTTTGTCCTGTAACAACAGTTATTTCAAGTATCACAATAATATTAACTTGTC
Source organism: Bassia scoparia (assembly GCA_008642245.1). Taxonomy (NCBI): domain Eukaryota; kingdom Viridiplantae; phylum Streptophyta; class Magnoliopsida; order Caryophyllales; family Amaranthaceae; genus Bassia; species Bassia scoparia. The sequence continues at coordinate 40,458 of SNQN01005824.1, forward strand.
TGCAGGAACAAGTATCCCCAAACCAGCTGGTTCCAGAACAACTATTTCATACTTAATCCATCTGTTTCCTGTAATGAGTTTGGTCACATCAAACTTAAGGGACTCACAGAGAGAGAGACGAGAGAGAGAGAGAGAGAGAGAGAGAAGAGAGAGAGAGAGAGTTTCCCTTGTTTCAACCTTTGCATGGGATGGGAAGGGTTGTTTAGGGTCATTGGTTTAATCAATTTTACTATCTTGTGAGAGCTTAAAGGGACTTTGGTTTGAGCAAGTTGGTAGAGTTGGTGACTTGGAAAATGATTCAAACCAATCTTGCTCAGCTAAGATCATCAATTGCTTAATTTGAATCGAGCTACAGCTTGATGGTATACAATCCTTATATATAGTGGCAGCTAGGTGTTCCTAGTGTTTGATAACTTGTTGTTTCAACTACGTTACATTTCCTAGTTATTCTTGTAGTTCTAGTTATTACAACTCCATTTCGTTTTTCCTCGCCAAACCTAATTTTTTTAAACCCAAATAAACGACTATCACTACAAGAAAAAGTCAATTTTAGGCCGACCGCTTTTGGCTAAAAGCGGTCGGCAATTCACTTTAAAGTCACCGAACGGAGACCAAATTTTGTAGTCGCTAAAACTTGGTACGCAATTCATGTTTAGCAGCACTAAATTTGCGGGTAGTCCTAATTTGCGACTACTTAGCGACTTACCTGGTGTTGCAATTAGCGACTACTTCTCATTTTAGAGACTAACTTGGTGGTTGCAATTTAGCGACTACTTCTCATTTTATAGACTAAAGTAGTGGTTGCTTTTAGCGATAACTTTCTCATTTATGAGCTAACATGTTGTTTGCAATTTAGGCGACTACTTTATTTAGCGACTAACTTGTCGTCGCTAATCCATTTCGAAAAAATAAAAAAAATGAAATCAACAACAAGAAAATTTATTGATTTCATTCAAAACCAATAAACAATCTGACATTAGTAATTGTATGCCATAATATATTAATATATATAACTTACAAAATGATCAAATTACTACAAATAAAACGTAACAGCTACAAATATTTTAATAATGTATGATACACAGCACATTAAATATACACAAAAAGAAAACCGCACAGGATGCTTCACAAATGGCTTAGTGCTCCTTATGTCAGGGCATCACCTGAGATTTATAATAAGTACATAGCAATTTAGAAAAGGGGAGGAAAAAATGAAAAGTCATGCAACGGAACAAAGCAAAAAAAAAAAACACTTAAATTATAGTAGCTTATACGTTTCATAAGTGGACAACATGCAATTTAACATGAAATTAATCAACTCTATTATTTAAAAAACCATCCAAGAGACAAGTCTCAGCCATGGAATTTTTTATGAAAAATAACAGTGATAACAATTTTATTATGTTGACAGCAAGGTTCTTAAACAAACGAACAGCAGGACTATTGATTGTAAAAGCCATAACTTTAATACACAACACCAAATGAGTGATTCTTGTGCCTAAATTCAATTCTCTCGAGACCTGCAAGTTCATTCTATTAACATTACCAGAATTTTATAATGACATATCCTCAGTTGTAATGATACTTGGGATTAGTTAATTAAACCTGCCTGTTTTGGCACATTCTCACAGACTACAAAGTCATACAACACCCTCAAAAGTGCTCAAATTACAACTCCTAAGATAGAAATTTTACTC
>SNQN01005825.1:0-13317 GCA_008642245.1 Bassia scoparia
ATTGCTGAATGGAAACTGAACATACATGGCTTATTTTATAGCAAGAGACTACTAGACTCACAGAACAGTGATTGAAATATAACAGATAGCCTAGACTGGACTTCTTGACTCAACTAGAGAGACCCCGGCAGATCCGATGACCCACGGCCTTGGGCCTGACTCATGAGGCTTTGATGAGTGGTGTTCGATGCTTATAATTTTAAAAAATTTTCTTTTCCAGTTGGGCTAGAGGTATAGGATTAGGCTTTTTGTGGATGATGGGAGGAGTCAAAGAGACATGGGCCTTTTGTGGAAATCAGGATTGTTTGATTCTTGCCTTTTGGGCTATCACGGGCGCAATCGTGACTGAAAATCGACTTAGTGGACCCGACACTGGTTTTGAATGGATAAAGTTTGAGTGTTGATTTCGAAACTGGACTTGAAAAGTGGAACGAATGGGCTGAACCTAAATTCTAATTTAAGGTCGCTAGACTACGAGAAAGATTCAAACCTAAGATGGGCCTATTTCAGAATAAGGACCTCTAGACCTACGGAGCCACTTGAAATTGAATGGACCTAGGGTTGAAATATAAGTCTATGACGACTGTTTCAGTTTTAAGGTCTTGAAGGTTGAAGCGGAACCTAATTCAAAATTCCAACGCTCTTGGGTTGAAAATTGCAATTGAACCTAATTCGATTCAAGGTTCTTGAATTTGGAATTTGAAATGCAACTAATTCAGATTTAGGTTCATTGAATTAAGATTCAATTGAACCTAATCCAGGTTTAAGGCTCCAAAAGGTCGAAATCTATGTTCATGATTAAGATTTCTTGGATTCGGGATCGAATTGAGTTTGAAATTGAATTGGGATTAGAAATTGACTTTTGAATGGGCCTAATGGATCATCGAACTTCATGTCTTGACACCATAGATTGAGGACTGGGCTTTCCTAGTTGCGTGTTAAGATTTGAACTTGGAACAACAAGGCCGATTTATTATCACTTAGAGGGTCAGTATCTTAAGGCGAGCTTATGAAGTCGGCTGGGATTAAGGCTGATAAGAATTTTAAACCAACGTCTGGCCTAATTAGTTAGAGCTGGATCCAATTCACCCACCACAACATGGGGTGATGATGGCCGATGAACCTTATATAGCGCAATCCCCAGGCAGTAAACACGGTGCATCTACGCAGGCATGGGCGTGTGATGGGACTTACCTTGCCATGTAGATCCATTAACCAGATGCAACCAAGATTAAATCCCCCCCCCTCTTAAGGTTGTATCTCGAGGCATAGAACCATGCCCAATATTGAGACCAAGGAGCCTAAGTGCATGACCTTATTCGGACCGGGTCACAAGCAAAATTCAATTGATTTGAAGATGAACTAGAGACTTTCAAGTCTGTCACTTCACAAATGGTGATTATCCCAGTGAGTCGCCAAAAAAACTAATCATGATGACCATAGCGGCTTCGCCCCCGCACTATAGGGGACGCCCCACCGGAATACCGCCTACATCACGGTGTTGACTACGCTAACAGCTTCAATGATTGTCATTGAATGGGCCATGGAGATCCGCACGTCAGATGTGATGCAAGTTGGGGGTGTAATTTTGTCGAAAGCAAGCGGATCGCCACCTGCCTATATAGGTTATTCACGGACTGCCGAAACATTATGCCAAACTAGTAGGCCCCACAAAATAGGTTCGTAGTAACCAAGTGTGTGAGTGCGGGGACATGGTACGGATTCTGAAATCAGTATAAGCCCAATCTGCCCGCAATTTAGCGGCCTCTACTCGGGTCTCATTTGTAGTTCCATAAAATCATAACAATTGAATTCAAAGAGCTTATTGAATGATCTTGAAAAGCGCACGAACCAATATTATTAGGGTGGGGTTCTATTGTGTACAAAACAAATGACTTCTACCATGTATAAGGCGTAATGATTGTTAGTCAATATTAATAAGGTGCCTATAAAATCGGTCGTCCATGATTATCTGACTTTTAGTGTGACAAGGCAAATTAAATTCCGATCTTGTTTAAGCAATTATACAAGTTGATAGAATATGTACAAACGAAAACATGAAAACAAAGGTTAGTTAAAGCATAAAGTATACAGTGTGTCTCTCACTTTCATAGCGATAATCAAATTGTTTGAGTATAAAACTAAAAGGAATCGTCCTTCATTGAATTGCTAAATTAGGACAAATAAAACGTGTTTAGTATGACAATAACATATGCATACTAATAAATTGTGACAAGATGATGTAAACGAATTTGAAACGTTAATGACATCTACCATATTACATAAGTGATTCAAAGAGTTGGTTTCTACATTGTGTTTAAATTGAATTGAAACTCGGTTAAATAATAATTATTCAAATTAAAAGGTGAAAAAAAAAGAATTTAGAGTTCAAAGATGTTGTGTAGGTGGTAATCTCAGAGTGTATACTTGATTTCGCTCGTTGTATTTCGAAACAAAATCGATGCTAGAACTCAAGAGTAGTGTCTAGAGATATGAGAGTCCGAGATTTGAATACGCAAGGTTTAGCGACGTGCCAGTGAATACAACGTTGTGTTTCGGAATGAGCAAGTCCGCGTTACTTTATTAGGCTGCGAAGAGCACGAGGAGGGAGAAAAAACCCTGTACGTATATACGTAGCCTCTGCGCTATATACGCAAGCTTCTTCTACGCTGCTCTCCGGTATATTCTCCACAAAGCATCTGCGATCTATTTTAAAACAAAGATTCCTGATTTACATTCTGATTTGGTCCTGATCGACGCTTAGACACCCGTCTCTCCAAGCAAAGAGTTCTAGAGTGTTCTAGGAAGGTGTCCACTATTTTCGGGGTATTTTGTGTAATTTGTATTTTTTTTGCTATTTTCTGCGTATAAAAAGCTTATAATATACTATCTATAGAAAAAATATAGAAAAATCAGAAAAATTAATCTAAAAAATACTGGTAGAAGCTCAGAAATTTGAAGAATGTGTATGATGAAAATTGGAAATTATGGAGATCACCAATATAAATTATTTTAAAAAATCCTAAAAATAGAAAATAATTAAGAAAATATTTTTGCCCCCTTTATTTGTCCTTTGRTCAATAGTTCCGAGTATGACCTTACGTATTTACAACTTTTGTGAGTTCAAWGCATCTTTTCTAAGTTGAAACAATCGCGAGGCGCGGTATGTTTCATCACTGATTACTCATTTGGGGAGACACATTTGGGTGTCTACAGCTAGTATTTGTGGTCCTGGTCGAGTGGTACTAGCTTGGAACCCTCTTTCTTTCTTTGTTTCTATTATTGAAATGTCTCTTCAAATGGTACATGTGTTGTTAAGCCAAGTAGTGGTTCCCTTGCTTTCTTTTGTTCTATCCTTTATGCTTTTATTGAGAAAAAGAATCAGATTGCTCGTTGGGATAATATCAAAAAAATGGATATTGTTTCAAGTGGGCCTTGGGTCTTAATGGGTGATTTTATTGTGTTTTTCATGTGGATGAACGTATTAGTTCTGCTGTTAGGCAATCTGAACTGCTTGATGCTAGGGCCTGTATGAATTCTTGTGGTTTTAGGAATCGAACAATAGTGGCAATTTTTATACTTGGAGTAATAAACAAATGTGGTATGATAGAGTTTGTTGTAAGTTGGATCGGATTATGATTAATGATTTATGGTTGGATTCTTATCCTCATGTTGTTGGGTTTTTTCTCAATGAAGGATGTTCTGATCATAACCCTTGTATTTTGAAAATTTGTGATATTGGTGCTAGTAGGAAGTCGTTTAAATACTTCAGGATGTGGTCACATGAACCTGATTTTGAGGACAAATTGGTTGAATGGTGGAATGCTGAGACTGTAGGTTGCCATGTCTTTCAATTTATGTAGAAGCTTAAGGTTGTTAAGTAGGGGTTGAGAGTTATGAACAAAACTTGGTTTTTTGATTTAGTGGTTAAATATAGATGTGGTGGGGATATCCTCATGGAATGTCAGAAGCAACTTCAAGTGAATCCTGTTGATATTGATTTGATTGCTAAGGAGAAAGACGCCATAATTGAGTATGATACTACACATATACGTTATTTTCACTTCCTTAAGCAAAAGGCAAAGCTTAATTGGTTGACAGATGGGGACTCTAATACAACCTTATTCTATCAATCTATTAAGAGAAGAATGTTAAAAAGTAGTATTCTGGCTATCCATGACCTGAATGGTGAACTTTGTAATAGGCCTGAGTCTGTGGCAAAGGCTTTCCTTAAGTACTATCAGAGGTTGCTAGGTAGTTCCAATGACTCTCGAGCTTTAGTATATGCTTATATTGTTTCTGTTGGACCTATCTTGACTGCAGAACACATGTTGTTACAACAACCCTTTTCTAGTGATGAGGTTAAAAGGGTAATGTTTTCTATTGAAGGYGATAAAGCACTTGACCCAAATTGTTTTGGAGCTCACTTTTTCGAGATATTTGGCATATTGTGGGACCTAAGATTACTAAAGCTATTCAAGAATGTTTGCAAAGGGGTAAGCTTCTAAAAGCTGTCAATGCTACTTTCATTTCTCTCATTCCAAAGGTTTCTTYTCCTAAAGATGTCAACTTATTTCCRGCTGTAACACTATTTAAAAATGCTTTTCAATGATTTTGTATAATAGGTTGAAAGCCATTATGCTTGAGTTGATTGATAATAGTCAAGGTGCTTTTGTTCATGGTAGATACATTATCAATAACATCATGTTGTTTCAAGATATTGTAAGACACTATGGTCGTGCCTGTTGGCTAGTTGCATGATAAAGTTGGACTTCAGAAAGGCTTATGACAAAGTGGAGTGGGGTTTTCTAAAGGAGATGCTTATAGTGCTTGGTTTTCCTAGCCATTTACTAGCTTATTATGCTTTTGTTTCTTCTCCTACCTATTTTCATCGTTAATGGTTCTCCTCGTGGTAATTTTTGCCTTAAAGGGGCTTGAGACAAGGAGATCATTCTCCTTTGCTCTTTTGTTCTTGTGATGGAGTTTCTCTCACGGGTCTTGAAACACGTGATCAATCACACTCAATTCAAGTTCCATCAAGATGCAGGCTCTCTAAGCTTACTATATTTGTTTTGCGGATGATCTCATCCTCTGTTGTAAGGGTAAGAAAGACTTCATTGATTTGATAATGGTGCTTTCAAGGTGTTCTAGATGCTTCTGGTCTTAAGGCTAATTTCGATAAGACTGAGATTTCTTGCAAGGTATGCCTTCAGCTGTTGTTGATGAAGTCTTATAATCTACTGGCTTGTGTTGGGTCATTTACCCTTGAAATTTTGGGTGTTCCTATTTGCTCCAAAAGGTTGTCTGTGAAAGATTGTAAGGTTTTGGTGGAGAAGATGACTACAAATAAGATGTTGGAGTTCAAGCATCTATTTATGGCTGGTAGGTTCAACTCATTACATCTGTGTTACTTAGTATTCATTTGTAACACTGGTCTATTGCTTCAAACTGTCTTAAGAGGTATTGAGGAGGTTTGTTAAAGCTTCCTTTGGATGGTACTTGCTTTTATGTGTAGCCTAGTAATATTAATTGGCATCAGGTTGCAAAGTGTTAAATATGATGGTTTGGTATTAGGGATATTCACTTGTGGAATTTTGCTAATAGGGACACACATGCTGAACATTGCTACTAAGAAGACAATATTTTGTATTCAATGGGTCCATGATGTTTATATTAAAACCCAGGATTGGGGTGGAATTACCAAGCTCGGTTGATTGTAGTTGACATGGAGAAAAAATTGTTAGATTAAAGACTCAATTATTAGGCTTGGTCTGAAACATGACATCATACAAATGGTCTATTTTTCAATTTCTAGTTATACTTGAAATAGTGGGGCTGCAAGATGAGGTGCCATGGGCTCATGTTGAATAGGCTAGTTTTGTCTAAACACAGGGTTTCTAACTTGTTAGTGATGCATACTAGATTGCGTACTAAGGACAGTTGTGTAAAATTGCTCTATGTGATGATGCACTTGTGTTCTTTGTTGACTGATGCTGAGTCCATACACATCTTTTTTTCGAGTGTTCTGTCACCTCTCAAGTCTGGGATCTGTGTTGTAATGGATACAGTTCCTTGCTATGTAATTCTTATGTGCAGGTTTTGAGGACTTTTAAAAGGATGCCAATTTGACAACCTTCAGAACGAAGTAGATCTGTAATGTGTGGTTGTGCTGATGATGTGTATTATATTTGGTTAGCTAGAAATTGCAAAATTTGGAAGGTCGAGATGTTAATGTAAATGCTATCGTAAAGTAGGTGCAACATGTAGTTTGGTCCATAATTTATAGTGTTGTACTAGGAAATTTCTAGAATAATGTTTGTTTTGTTTGAAAACTTGAGACCTTGTACTTAGTTTTTTCCCTTTTTCCTTGTTTAATGGTCTAACCTAGTTGGTTTGTCTTCAAGGTAAGGTTAGTTTGTATGTTGTTTTTGTGCTAATAATATACGTTATTAGTGAGAAAAAATATATGTTGGTGTGTAAATTAGGGAGTACTTTACTGTATAGTGTATATTAATAGTTAAAAAATTGAATGTCAGCATCTATATTATTAACATATAAAATGTACTTTTATACCTCCTCCGTTCCTGAAGATCATGCCATATGCGTTTTTTTAACTATTCACAAGTTAGAGAATCTTGTATAACTAATAATGTATAAGAATAATAGTCATGTGGGTCTTGTTTGATCGTGTTAATGAAGTAGATTATTAATATTCAATTGTTACAATTTTTACACATGTGTAACTAAAGATATAAATGAATAAAACATGCATTGGGAAGGTATGAATAGAAGCGGCAGGACTTCATGGAAGAGGGAGTATATTGTTCTATTATAAAGATTGATTATTAAGGAAAGCTTTGATTTTGGTTCGTCAAGGGAGATATCAAACACTTGGTGAAAAGCATGAGGAGACGAAGAGGTAAGAGCCAAGAGAGAAGACACAAAAGTGGGACTTCGGTATTGTCTTAGTATAGATAAGTCTATTTGCTTTTTTTTAATATAAAATCTATTTACTATACAGTATACATATTGTAAAAATTAAGTGCGGTACGTAGTTTGAAAATAGAAATGTACTGGAAACTGCAGGATATTATACATTCAATTAATATATGTTTGATAACGATAAATAAAAAAGATAAGTATAACATAAGAATTTATAAATGTAACACCTTTTGTTTTTATTTTAAAGATATTGCCAATTGTGTATAAAGCTATTTTAAATAGATACACTAAATATTTTGTTAATTAAAAGTTTACGTACACTATTTCATGAAATACAATAGTTACAAAAAACTATTTTGTTAAAAAAATACATTATACTCCGTATATGATTTTTGTACTTTATCTTGCTTTAACAGACTTTAAAAATTATCGCGTGAAAAAAATAAAATAAAATTAATTATAATTATCTAATTCTATAGGATATACATTATAATTACACTTATTTTAGTTTATGTACATTATATTTTTGTTAAATAAAAAATTTATGTGCAAAGCTATCTATCATGATATTAAATATCATAAATTATTTATTGTTTTTTTTGATATTTTGAAAAATAATAATTTAATTATTTTTAAAAATCTTATTGATCAATCCCCTTCTACTATCTATTTTGATAAAATGAGAAGCATTTAATTATTAAACTACTTTTTTAGTTAAACACTCATCGTCACCCATTCCACCATCGCTCCATTTTTCATTTACCTATATTATGGGTTTTAATTTGTTCAATCTGGAGATATGTCTCTGCCGCAGTGTTAGTTTATAATTGCAATTCTAATATTTGTTAACTTTTAAATTTCTGAGGTTGTTCATTATGTCCTGATGAAAAGTATTATATTTTTTAAATCATTTTATACTCAGTATTTTTAACTTTAGTTATGTTTTTTAACTTTTGTGGAATTATTGTTGATTTTACATGATTTCAATTACTAACGTTTCTTTTATTTTTTACAGTTTAGTTACAATTATTTAACAGTTTTTTCTTTTGTAAATAGTTTGGGGAGGTAGAGTTTTTAGAGGGAAGTTTAGGAGTGAAGAAAATCTGGAGGGAGTCATATGGTGAGTTGTGGGTGGTTACAAATGGATAATTTTGTTTAAATATTGATTTTTATAAAATCTTATATGAATACTAATTCTAAAATCTAGAATTTTTTATATTATAATTAAATAATTTTTTCATCAATAGCTAACAAAGAAATTTTACTAAATTCTAGAAGATTTTACATATGAACATATATATATTTTAACAACATGACTTAAATTTTTTCCCAAGCATTACAAATTTTAAATTTTTTTTTTTCATTTTGATACGAGTAGCAATTGTCCTTCGTTATTACTCCAACACTATATTATTAATGGGTTTACACAAACACTCTAAGACAATTAGAATTTATAATAAATATCGACTAGTAGTTTTTGGTATAAAATAAAAAAACAACTAATTCAACTCTTTACTTACAATTTAGTGATTATTTATTGAATATTTAATATTGGATTTATATTTTTAAAGAATTTAATCTTGAGATTAATATTTCATATTATATGATATATTTGGATTAATTTTAATTTAAAGTTAGGATAATATTAATCTTGCGATTAATATTAATTAGATTAATGTTTTAACTGATTTAATATTTAAATAATATTGATAGTATATATAATAAAAGTTGAGATTATGATATTAAACTGAAATTGATTATAGGATTAATAATTTATTTATTTTTTTATTAATTTAATATTATTATTATTATTATTATTATTATTATTATCATTATTATTATTATATATTATATTATTTATCGTCGTATCATCATCATCATCATCATCATTATTATTATTATTATTAAATAACCACCATAATGTATCAAGTTATTACAAGAACGAAATAAAGATCAGGACCGACCAACAAGAGTGATAATCTGGACCCCCACTCTAGCTATGGCGAACCTGATCTCTGATGATATGTGAGTCGTACACGAGCCCTATTGTCCTGAGCTAGGAGAACCTTTTAAACCCGCTTTACAATGAACAACCCCGTTCTCTAATTCTCCTAAAGAAGAGAAGAAAAAGGAGGAACGTAAACCAATAGCTTATATTGCACCGCATACTATCCAGCTTTTGCTACGCTGCACAACCATAACGACTAGGAACGAAGTCAATAACTCCAATTGATCAAGGGGAAAACAGCAACTCAAACACCATCAAGGGGCCATCCCATGAATAAACAATATATACATAGGAAATTGTGTTGTTGTTGATGTGGATGTTGTGTTGCTGTTGTTGTTTTTTGTTGTTTGTTGTTGTTGTTGTTGCTGTTGTTGTTGTTGTCGTCGTCGTTCGTTGTGTGTCGTTGTCGTTGTCGTTGTCGTTGTCGTTGTCGTTGTTGTCGTCGTCGTTGTTGTTGTTGTTGCGGGAGCGGAATTAAGCTGAATTAAAAGAAGTTGGAGTAAACGGCCCAATTGTAATTGTTCTTCATCGCAATCAATTATTACTCACAATTTGACCTTTCTTATTATTTGCTTGATAGAAGTGTACAAGTTATTTTTTTTTAATATATTATTACGAGGATTCCTACAATCTTTGGGAGTGATTAATCTCTCGCAGAGTTTGTATGGGTACTCAAGAGTAGTAACCCTCCTAGCTTGAATTTTTTCCATTTTCAAGGTCGAACTCGAGACTCTTGTTAAAGAACTTGAGACCCTTAATCAATAAGCCAACTCTAATTGCATGGGTACAATTATTTTTTATTTTAAAATTTTTTTATACAGTTTAGTTTAGAGCTAACAGAGCGGGAACGAGTTTTTGGTTTTAATTATATATAACAAGTAATATATTTTAATCTATTATAAAAATATAGATTTAAGGTTTGATTTGATTACATATATTTTTAAAAACCAAACCATATTTTAAAAAAATGATAAACTAAACTGTGTTTTTGAACCAAAACTAAAATTTGATATATTACTCATTTGTTATATTGGTTGTACACTGTCTTACTTAACTCTTTACGATGTAGTAAAATGAGCTCAAAAACTCACGAGCACACAATTTTCAGCTCCAACTTTAATCATAATATTGAATTCAGGCATACAAAAAATATTGAATTCAAGCTCGAGGGCGGGTTCGAATCAAGCCAACTGAACACAAGCTCGACTTAAATTGAGATTCTTTGATTTGATTGAATGTATGGCCATTAAAGCATATTTTAAAAGTTTGTAATTCAACATAACTATAACATTTGAAAACCAAATATTTTTTCAATAGTCGATAAGGATTGCAAGTCTATTTTTTACATGCCCTGGCATAACACCATGCACGCAGATTTCAAAATTAAATTTAGTTTTTCATATAATGTCGCGGCCTTTGTCCTTAAAAAATTAATCTCTTTACATAAATTAGTTTTTTTATTTATTTATTAGTTATTTTTACCAAGCTGCCTTATGAAGCTGGACTTGTGCAAAGCTTATGATACAGTGAAAAGAGATTTTCTACAAGAGCTTCTTTCTTGTTTGGGCTTTCCTACCCATTTTCTCTCGCTCATTATGCAATATGTGTCTCCTTCTCCTATGTAACTCTTTGGTTATTAATGGCTCTCTTCAGTTTCTTCTCGCCTAAAAGGGGCTTGAGGAGGAAGATCCCCTCTCTCTCTTTTGTTTGTCGTGGGATGGACTATCTTTCTCGGGTAGTGAAACAATGGTGGTAAACACCAATTATCAGTTTATCCTAGTGCAGGCTTAGTAAGCTCACCATCTCTGTTTTGCTGATGATCTGATTTGGTGTAGTAAGGAGTATGTTAGTCATTGATGCTGTCCATGGTTGCTTTTAAAGTTTTCTCTAATTCTTCTTGGTCTTAAGGCTAATTTCACAAATCGGAGATTTACTGAGGTATGCAGACGGAGCTTCGTGAGACTGTTGTTGTCAAAACTGGTTATTACTCCTGTTTTCTTCCTTTCAAGTACTTAGGGGTCCCCATTTCTTCTAAGAAGCCTGTGTAAAGGAATGTGAGGTGCTTGTTGAGAAGATGACTCTAGGATCCGATGTTAGAGTTACGACATATTTTTGCTGTGAGTTCAGTTTATTAATTCTGTTTGCTGTCAATCCATTTATACTGTCCCAGGTATTGTTTACCACAGGCAGTCCATTCATGCTATTGAGAGGATCAGTCGAGCTTATTTGTGCAAGGTACTTGTTTTCTTACCAAGGAAGGCTTAAGTATGATGGGAGGAGGTGTGTAAACTATAAGTGGGTGGCCTAGCATTAAAATATTAGTGGTGTGAATTTTGTAACATAGCTAGGCATGTTTGGCTATAGCACACAAAAGACACTGGTGATAAATGGGTCACCTCTGTGTATTAAACAACGAAGTTTGGTGGGATTATCAATGTCCCATGGATTGCAGCTGGTGTGGAGGAAGATTTGTATGGTCAAGGATCTGATTGTGAGATTAGGTTTGCAGAATGAGCTTATGAGATGACAATTTTTCTTTTCTTACTTTGTACAAGAAGACTGGACACTGGCTGAGCGGGTTTTGTGTGCTTTGTTTGAATAGAGTCACTGTTCTAAGCACAGTTTATAACTTGGTGGTCAGAGAGATCGGCTGAAAACTAGGATGCGTTTGATGCATTTGATGTTGTGATGATGATGCTTGTATTTTATGTAGTCAGTGTGAATTTGGCTCATTTTTTTTGGCTTTCCTGTGAGTCGTTTGGTTTGGGATAAGATCAGACATGGATGCTTGGGTGTTTCTGCAATACCGATGTCTCCAGTTCAAGAAAGTGCAACGGAGCTCGAAAACAAAATTCAAAAAGCCTTTTTTACTGTTTATTAATGCTCAATGTATTTGATTGGAGAGCTAGAATAACTTGTTGTGGTCCCATACAGTGTCAATTGTGATGCTTTGTATAATCAAATTAAGGAATTTGTTGTGCAGGGATCAGGCTTGGTTTGATAATGTTGCTATGTAATTAGTGTTGTTTGCTTAGTCTAGGTCTCTTATAGGGGTGCAACCAGTTAAGATGTCTTGGTTTCCTGGACTATTAGGTGTATTGTTTCTTGTCTTATTAGATTTTATTTACTTAGCACAAAAAAAAAGTTTATTTATAATTAAATACTCCTTCGTTTTTTTAGTTTATTTCAGAGAGAATTAAGAAAAATGATCTTTATTAATAGAATTGTTATTAATAAGATTGTCTGAAAAGAGAGTTATTAATATTTATTATATGGAAAATGTAATAAAATGTGTGTTAGAAAAAGATTTTGTGATAATATACATAGTTATTAACTTTTTTTAATATGATGGAAGAAAATAATAAAAGATGGCAATTTACCATGAAAGGTGAATGTTGGAGTTAAAATAGAAAGATTATATTCAACAAACATTTAGGAATTCCATTTCGAAAAATACAAGGCTTAAATAGACTTGGTTGCAATAATTTATTTTGGACCAGGAAAAGTCACATGATTTTCACCCACTGACAATTTTGATTTCTACTTTCACGCTTAATGGGTTAACACCAAATTTTAGCTAGAAAAATACAAGAGTATGCTTGTAAAAACCTCTTATAATTGGTGCTGTTTTTTCAAATCCAGACTTCAATTTCTTTTCGAGGGCGAGACTGTAATTCTGCAACAATCTAGTATGTTTTGCATTTTTATTTTTTTTAAAGGATACCATATTTATGGAAAGAGTGATTGTTTTATTATTATTTTATTTTCTTAGAAGTTATTTTTTTCAAAAGTATATTCTATGACACATATTGACGTAGGAGTTCACTATATGATTCATAAGTATATCATATATATTTATAAGATAATATACATAATATCTTCACAAATGCATTATTTAAAACAAGTAGAAGATAAATGTAAAGTAATTATATGATATTAGTACTTATATATATTGGAAGTCCAATACCATTCACAAATACATTACATACAAACCCACATATAAAACATAATATTACTATATGATGACAAGTTGTTTTCATGTTAAAGTCCAATATATAATGCAAAATACACAATATATCAATAATTAATAATAGATTAATTCATTATATTATATGATACAAAATACATTTATATATTACAACTAATATAATTCAACAATCATTATCATTATATAAGACTACATTATATCATGATTGAGTACACAATATCATTCCCAGATACAATATTGCTTATATTTTATGATATGTAGGTAATTATATCACATTAAGTTACACATATTTATTCACAAATACTTAATCTCATTCATCATAAGTAAAAATAATTTTTGAAGTATATTATATGATACAAAGTTATTAATATCCTAAGTT
>SNQN01005826.1:0-42138 GCA_008642245.1 Bassia scoparia
TGGCAAATCAGTGATGACAAACTTCTTAGAAGCTGGCCCTTTAATCTCATATCAAGCAACACGAGGCCCTTGAACTGAATTTTGGACATCTCTTGACCATCTCTCTCTAGTTGCTCTGACCCTTTTTTCCGTTCAGTCTTTCGGAGGGGGAGTGGTGTCTCACTCCGTCTTCTTTCCTCCCCTTCAGACTCGGAGGTTTTTCCCTGGGTCCTCTTTCTTTCAGCTCCCCAAGCTCTTTTTGGGCATCAAGGCGAGAATTCACAGACTCGAGTTTTTTCGGAAATACGTTAAGCTGTTGTTCGTGTTTGCCATGGAAGTGTCCTTGGTGATCAGGAGCGCGTCGGGTTTGGCTCTGTTACTCTCTAGGCCCCAGAGACGAGTCACGAGCTCTGCACTATCTTGCTGAAAACAAGAAATTACATTTAGAACCCAGAAACAAAAGATTGGTCTACTTGAAACTCTTAAGAACAAACCTAACTCAGTCTTGAGGTCTGGACCTTAAGACTGCTCGAAAGTAGCTGGAATGGGCTAGACTAATCTGATTTAAGGTGGCAGACTCGAGAAAGATTCAAACTAAGATGGGCTATTTCAGATTAAGGACCTCTTAGACCTACGAGCCATTTGAATTGAATGGTGCCTTAGGGTTTGAGTCTAAGATCGAACTAGTTCAGTTTTAAGGTTCTAGATGAAGTTGGAGTGAAACTAATTCAGGATTCAAAGCTCTGGGTTGAACCTAATTCAGATTAAGGCTCTTTGGTTGAAATTGATGAACCTAATTCAGTTTAGGTTCAAAGGTGAATTAAGTCGATTAAGACTCTTGGATTGGAAATCGAACCTTAAGTCTAGATTCTAGGTCGAATGGAGTTTGAAAGTGATTTTGAATGGGCTAATGGATTGTCAAACTTCAATGTCGTGAAACCTAACATAGGATTAGGGACTGGGCTGTTAAGAAATTGGACTGAACATAAGGAGTCACAAGTTAACAAGCACATTGATTGAAACACAAACCAATTTATTCACTTTAGGTCGAGGATCTAAGTGCACTATAAGTCGGCTTGGTTAAGTCCTGTATGTGTACCATGCCTAAGAGTTAGAGCGGTGTCCAATTTCCCACCACTATTGTGATGTATGGCCGAGATACCCCTTATATGCCACGCATCTCGTAACACGTGCATACGCGGCATGGCGGGATAGGACTTACCTTAGCCATGTGATCATTAACCACATGCAACTAGGTAAAATCCCCCCCTTAGTGATCTCGAGCATAGAAACATGCCCATAGTTGAGACAAGGTGCCTAAGACATTGACCCTTTTCGAAGGGTCCAAGCCAAAATTCAATATTATGAATATGAAACTACGAGACTTTCAAGTCTGTCCCACTCAACCAAATGGTGATTATCCCAGTGAAGTCGCCAAAAAACTGTAGGGCTTCGCCCGCCTTAGGGGGGCGTGACCTCAGCTTCAGTGTCATGGGTTGAGCATGGCATCCGCATGTGAAATGCGTTGGTGTGATTGTCGAATTAGGAGGGATCGCCACCGTGGCCTATATAGGTTTATTCAACGGACGCCCGAAACATTGTGCCAAACTAGTGGCCCCACAAGTTAGGTCCAGTAACCAAAGTGTGGGTTCGGGACATGGGTACGAATCAGACTGAACCCAATTCGCCCGCATGTAGCGGGCCTCTCTCGGTCTCATTGTAGTTCAAAATCATAAACAATTGAATTCAAGAAACATTATTGATTTACTTTGAAAGCGCACTGGTTACTAGGTGCGGTCTTTTAGTTATGTCAAACCTAAGACTTCTACAATGTTGGACAAGGCGATCAATTGATTGTTAGTCAATGTTAATAAGGTGCTTAGAAAACCGTCGTATCCCATTGATTATCTGACTTTAATTGTGGACAAGAACAATAAATTCCGGTCTTGTTTTAAACAATATATACCAAGTGTGATAAAGATATACTACAAAGAACTGAAAACAAAGGTAGTAAGCTATAATATGTATGTGTGTCCTCCTCACTTGTCACTGCAAACAATCAAACTGTTAGAATAAAACTCAAAGAATCGGCCTTTCGATTAATGCTATGAGGACAAAAAACGCCAGTTAGTAATGATCAATAACAATATGTATAATTAATGTTAATGCGAAGAATAAAACCAAAAACCATGGAAACATTGAAAACATTCAAAAAAAAACCTACATATTACATGAAACGATTAAAAAGTGAGTTCTATACATTTTTTTAATTGAATTAAACTCACTAACAATGTTAATTCAAATTAAGAGAGACAAAAGGAATTAAAAAAGAGTGAAGAAAGAGGTTTTGGTGAGTAATCTCAGATTTATACCCTTATTTCGCTTGTTGATTCGAAGAGAATCGATGCTTTGAATCGAAAACGAATGTGTTTTGAGTGTTTTTGAGAGAGAGAGAATAGATGTGCCTTGGGAATTGTGCGTGTGAAATGAAGGTGTCAAGTCGTGTCCCGGACTGAGCAAGGCAAGGGAGTATTTATAGGCACGAGGCAAAAACGAAGCACAAAAACCCTGAGTATATACGCTCAGGATGAGCGTATATACGCTCATGGGGAGCGTATATACGCCATCCTCAGCGTATAACGCTCCTTCACTTTCCATAAGGTTTTGGCAACTTCGTATATGATGGCTTGAGCGTAATACGCAGCAAATGGAGCGTATATACGCTCCTGATGACGTATATACGCTCATCATCTGCGTATATCGCTCATCATCTGCGTATATACGCTCAATGATTTCGTATATATTTTCCAAAAACCTCGAAATATTTGATTTCCTCCGATTTTATTCGTGATTTCCCTTGATTCGACGCACCTAGACGCCCTTGCTCTCCAAGCAAGGAGTTCTAGAATGTTCTAGAAGGTTCCACGTATTTCCGGAGTATTTTTCTAATATTTCATGTATTTTCTGCGTATTCTGCGTTTAACATTGCAAAAAATTCATAGAAAATCATAGAAATCAGAAAATAATTAAAATACTGGCGGATTCAGAAAAATGTGACGGACATGATGAAAATCAAAAGCACGAGAATCGCCAGTGATACTTATTTGAAAACCTTGAGTTTATCGAGAAAACCGAAAGAAAATATGTTTGCCCTTGTAGTGGACCTTTGCTCAATAGTTCCGAGTACGACCTCACGTATTTCCAAACTTTCGTGAGTTCAAAGCATCTTTTCTGAGTCGAAACAAACGCGAGACGAGGGCTATGTTTCATCACGGATTACTCATTTGGGGAGACACATTTTTCAGGTGTCTACCCACTATTAAGCTCGTTCTTCTTCAAGGAAGCATTTCAGTGCTTGCTCCCTTATCCTCTTTTTGGGGGAGTATCCCAGCCCGAACTTGTCATTCTTTTGAGCAGATCGAAGAGAGGATGAAGATGCTCCCTTGTCGAATCCTAAGGCCATTCCAGGGAAGTAGCCTTGTTTCTTCAGTATAGCATGGATAGTGAGATCATAAGGGGATTTTCAATCACAGCAGTCGAAAACCCAAAGCTCCTCATCTTCATTGTCGTGCTGGACTTGTAATGTGGACTTCCTATTGCTTGGATTTCATGGGAGACGCATCGATAGTTACCGGACGCCATGAAGTAAGAACTTGACTTTTTGATGGTAAGACGAGCGACAGCGCCTAGTTCATGCAAGCCAAGGACGACCAAGCAGTAGATTGAATGAAGTTTTGACATCCATCACATGGAATTCACCCTTTTTTCGATTGGTCCAGCAACAAGTTGAGCCATATGATTCCAAGAGACCTGTCTCTTTTGAATTGTCGTAAGCACGAATGGTATTGAGTATTAGCTTGAAGATCATCTATTGCGATCCCAAGCTTTGAGCAGTTCTCAGGGCAAACATTGATGGCAGATCCATTGTTACCAAAGTCATTGAATATTGAACTGCCTACACACCACAGTGAGGTGAAGGCCTTATTATGATGGGGCCCCTCAGGAGGCAGATCATCGTCAGACAAATACTACGTAAGGAGAGACAGCGTGGTTGGTTATGAAATTAACCAACCCTTCAGGAGTTGTCTCGCTCAGACATTGATCTCAGTGAGAGCTTTGAGGAGAGCGCTCACGGTGACTCTTCGAGGTGACGATCAATTGCCAAACGTTCAGTTCGGCTTTTGTTTTCTTAAGTTGCTTGATGATTGGATTCTCCTCTGAGGTGGATAACTAGAGGAATAGCAGTGTCATGTTGTGGAGTGGCGTCAGGAATACGCCACTCCTCGTTGAGTACATGCACATCATCTGGTGCCTTGGTGATATCTTGGTCTAGAGATTCTCCTTCAAGGATCTTCTCCAGTCATGGCTTGATAGGTCGCGACGCTTCATAGTAAGTCGTCGTAATCGTCGCTGTCCATAAAGCCTCTAACAGAAGTGTATTGAGAGTAGAGTGAAATTGACACTACCCACTGGACAGATGAGGATAGTAGGGTCAAAAGCGTTTCCTTCATCAACAGAATCATGAGAGTAGTAAGGGGGTTGATGTGATGTTCGGCTTTTTTGACCTGGTGAAGTGGGAGCCTTCATCTTCTACCATGTCTTGGATCACATCCTTTAGTTTGTAGCACTTTCAGTTGTGTGCCTCTGCCTTGATGTACTTGCAGTATTTGAGGGTCCCATTTTGGCGATCGCTTCTCTGGATCAGGTCAGGAGGGGACAATAGGTGCGATCTTTCCTTTGTTTTGAAGTCGCTCAACGCTTGGATAAGTCATACCACATGAGAAATATTCACGCTAGGACGATATAACTTGATCCTTGGGAAACCAGAGGTAGCTTGCAGTGCAGAAACATTGTTTGAAGAACGAATTGTCCTTCTTGTTGTTGTTCCATTTCGGTTTGTATTGCTAGACTGTTTTCTTTCAATAAGTCATCCTCAATGGCAATACCAATGTGGTAGCCTTATCGAAGTATCTAGGCCCAAATAGCGAAGATGATTTTTGTATCTTGGTTGTAAGTTTGATATGAAACTTTCACCATTTCAACTTCAGGAGGAGCATAACTGTTGTCAGCAGCATCTTTCCACCTAGAGAGGAATGCAGTAAATCCCTCTTTCTCGCCTTGTTTCAAGAATTTCAAGTTCACGAGAAGAGTTTGAGTTTGGATGTTCCCCTTATTGTAACGATATAAAAGCAAGGGCAACATCTTCCCAAGTTTCAGTCTCCTTCTCAGACAAGGAGAAGAACCATTTATGGCACACCAGGTGCAAGCGAGAGTGGAAAGACCTTCGGGTAGAAGGCAGAGTCGACCCCTGAGAGACAAGTGCCTTAAAGGCCTGAGATGGAAACGGGATCATCAGTAGGCTGAATTGAGGAGATCATTGGCCGAAAACTTGTCGGGAGTTTGGCGGCAGGGGAGATCTCATTCTCAGTATTTTCATAGTAAGTTGCCCCATCTAAGTGCCTTTTGAACATTTTCTCCATGTTCTTAGCCATGGCAGCAGAAGAAGAGTTGGCGCGAGATTTTTCCACCATCTTGGCTAAGTTGCCACGGTGTCAGCGAGCTCATCCATCTTCCTAACGTGCTCGTCGCTCATGGTGAATGATTGAGATAGTCTAGAATTGGTGGACTCTGAAAAGGTTGCCTTTGCGGAGATGGGATGGTGGAGTGACTGACTTGCTCTCGAACTAGCCTTTGATTACCTTGCGAGTTCCAAACGGGGGCTCAATTGAATTCTGCCAGTAACAAGACAACAGATTAATTGGATGCTTCACTTGACTCAAAAATGCTGAACCTAACATGACCGTTCTTCCTATATGCATGATCCTAATGCAAAACTATATGAATGCATGGTCATCCTTTTCCCTTTTATTTTATATATAATATATATATATATATATTTTTTTTTTAGATTTTTTTTTTCGATTTTTTTTTTTTTTTTTTTTTGGAAAAGGATGACCTTTTACAAAATGATGGTGTAATATGCAATGTAGTGTTGAATCCTATGTCTAACTAAAGACGGTCATGATCTATATGCTTATGTGATGCGTAAGTCCAATAGTACAAGGTTAAGAGTCCTAAGTCACATATGCACTTCAAAGTAACCACGCAACAGATTGATGAGTTCAAACCACCTAGGTCCAGTTCTTAGGAGCACTGATGGTCGGCTGGGTTAAGTCCAAAGATCCATGCCTAAAGTAGATCTTGGTCCAGTTTTAACCACTAGCAATTAGCGATGTATGGCCAAGATACCTCTTATGCACACGCATCAGTAACACGTGCACACACGCATGGGCGGGAAAGGACTTGCCTTAGCCATGCGATCAATTAACACATGCAACCAAGGTAGTTTCCCCCTTATGGTAGTCTCGAGCATAGAACATGCCCATATTGGACCAAGGTGCTATTGTGACTTATGCGAAGGGTCACATGCAAATGCAAAATTCAATAAACATGATGATGGAATTACGAGATTTTCAAGTCTGTCCACTTCACTAACGGTGATTATCCCACAGTGAAGTCCGCCAAATTGGTAGGACGTGGCCGCGCCTCAGGTATGCGCGCTATAGCGCGCGGGCTTGGTACTACATCGAGGTGCTTTGCGTGGGGCTTGAGCCACGAAACCCGCACGTGAGTGCGTTGGGGTAGTGTTGTCGAGTAAGGGGAGTCGCCATCGTGCCTATAAAGGTTATTCACGGACGCCCGAAACGTTGGTGCAAATAATGCCCCACGTTCTGATCCAGTAACCAGTTCGTGGGTTCGGGACAGGTACGATTAGATCTGTAACCCAATTCGCCGCATGTAGCGGCCTCTACTCGGTCTCATTGCAATTCCATTCATCACGATTATTGAATGCACATAACTTACGTTTTTAGCACCTTAGAAGCGTTCTAACCCTAAAAATTACTACGAAAGTGTGTTTCTATTATGCACAAGAGACTACTAACCTAGAAATTGTGACCACTTTGCATTAATCAAGTTAAAACGGTGCCTAAAAACCGGTTGTCCATAGTTAATCTGATTTAAAGTGATTCACATAATTTCGGTCTTTGTTTAGCAAAATATATACAATTATACAACAATGACAATATGAAGTATATGAACTTCAAAGTATATACAAACTCCATCTTACCCTAAATCTGCAAATAAAACAAAGGTTAGTTTGTAAAACGAAACGAAACGAATCCTCTGCCTTGAATCGCTATATAAAGACAAAGAAAACAATTGTTAGATTCATGATAACCGAGCGCAATGAATCTTTCGCCTTGAATTGCTATACAAGATAAGAAATTGTTAGTATTGACAAGGGATAATAATAATAAATGAAATGAAAGAATGAAAAACCAAAAACCATGGAACATTGAAAACATTAAGAAAATCCTACATATTTCATGAAACGATTAAAAAGTGAGTTTCTACATGTTTATTAATTAGATCAAAACTCGTAATATTTATTAATTATATTGAAAAAGGAGTATGTTAGTGGCGAGTAATCTCAGAAGTAAACCTTGTTATCGCTTGTTGATTCGAAAGAAATCGATGCTTTGAATTAAAACGAATGTGTTTAGAGTGTTTGGAGAGAGGAGAGAAGTAGACGTAATCTCGGGAATTGTGTGTATCGGACTGAGCAAGGCGAGCATGTATTTATAGGCAGCGAGGAAAAACGAGGAAGGAAAACCCTGCGTATATACGCAGAGAGCTGCGTATTATACGTAGGTAGCCTGCGTATATACGCAGGTGGCCTGCGTATATACGCAGGTCTGCGTATATACGCAGATGACCTGCGTATATACGCAGAGGGGCAGCGTATATACGCAGGCCTCTGCGTATAGACGCTCCTCCATGCGTATATATATTTTCCAAAACCTCGAAATATTTTGATTTCCTCCGATTTATTCGTGTTTCCTGATTCGAGCGCACCTAGACACCCTTGCTCTCCAAGCAAGGAGTTCTAGAATGTTCTAGAAGGTTCCACGTATTTCGGAGTATTTTTTGCGTATTTTGTATTTTTTCTGGTATTTTTCTGCGTATAAAAACTTGTAAAAATCATAGAAAAAATGTAGAAAAATCAGAAAAATCTAAAAATACTGGTGAGCTCAGAAAAATGTGAAGAGTGTGATGAAAAGTGGAAATTATGGAGATCACCAATATAAAATTTTAAAAAATCCTAAAATAGAAAAGAAAACCTAAAAATAGAAATAATTAAAATAAATAAAAAATGTTTTGCCCATTTTATTTGTCCTTATTGCTCACAGTTCCGAGTTGACCCCACGTATTTTCAACTTTCGTGAGTTCAAATGCATCTTTCTAAGTCGATCGAAACAATCGCGAGACGCGGTATGTTTCATCACTGATTACTCTTTTTGGGGAGACATTTTTAGGTGTCTACACTAGGCATTTAGCCACATCATTTGCCCCTCAAATCATCCCATTAAACTTATTTTATGGGATCGGTTTGCCTATCATCTTGTTAAGGTGGTGTTCCTCCTTTTTGSCTGGAAATAGATAGCTGTATTTGATTTCACAGAATTCAAAAGAACTAACTATAAGAGAGAGATTAAAGTTTAGCACGAAGTTGCCTGCTGTAACTGAAATCTATGTTTTTTCCGCATGCAGCATTTCATGCAATGTCATCAGATCATGATGAGAATTCTAACCAACTTTCCATTGTTTCTTTCTACAAGTCCATGCATAGGCCCTACCTTAATTTATCAAAAGGTTGAACATGAATAACATAGGCTAATTAGAGAACATAGGACGAAAACCAGATGCCGAGAGCACAAGCCAAGTKGACCCAAGTGGCTGATGCTGGTTATGGGTYCACAGTACGTTACCGGCATCCTGTGTTGCCGAGAGCTTAAGCCGAGTGGACCCAAGTGGCTGACGCCGGTTATGGGTCCACATGTACGTTACCGGCACCCTATGTTGCCAAGAGCTTAAGCCGAGTAATCCTAACTTCATTTGCCGCCTGCACCTATTTTGGGGTTGTAGGTGACATAGTGGCATGTGTTTAAGCYGATTGTCCTGGCTTTATTTGCCGTTTGCACCCATTTTGGGGTCGCAGGTAGTATACCGGCATCTCCGTGGCCGGTTATGCTTAGTACTTGGTTGAAAATCACCGAGTACATTAGCATATTAGCATGCCGCCTGGACCCATTTTGGGGTCACAAGTAGTATACCGGCATCTCGGTAGCCGGTTATGCTTAGTGCTTGGTGATTTCAGCCAAGTACGTTATAGCATATTAGTATGTCGCCTGGACCCATTTTGGGGTCACATGTAGTACATCGACATCTTAGTAGCCGGTTATGCTTAGTACTTGGTGATTTCAACCAAGTACATTATAGCATATTAGCATGCCGCCTGGACCCATTTTGGGGTCACATGTAGTACATCGACATCTTAGTAGCCGGTTATGCTTAGTACTTGGTGATTTCAACCAAGTACATTATAGCATATTAGTATGTCGCCTGGACCCATTTTGGGGTCACATGTAGTACATCGACATCTTAGTAGCCGGTTATGCTTAGTACTTGGTGATTTCAACCAAGTACATTATAGCATATTAGCATGCCGCCTGGATCCATTTTGGGGTCACAGTTAGTATACCGGCACCTCGATAGCCGATTATGCTTAGTACTTGGTAATTTCAACCAAGTACATTATAGCATATTAGCATGCCRTCTGGATCCATTTTAGGGTCACAGGTAGTGTACCGGCATCTCGATAGCCGGTTATGCTTAGTACTTGGTGTTTTCAACCAAGTACATTATACTACATTAGCATGCCGCCTGGACCCATTTTGAGGTCACAGGTAGTATACCGACATCTCGTTAGCCGATTATGCTTAGTATTGGGTGATTTCAACCAAGTACATTATAGCATATTAGTATGCCGCCTGGACCCATTTTGGGATCACAAGTAGCATAYTGTGATCTCAATGGCCGGTTATKCTTAGTACTTGGTGATTTCAACCAAGTACATTATAGCATATTAAGTATGCCGCCTGGACCCATTTTGGGGTCACAGGTAGCATACTAGCATATAAATCGCCGACGCTCTTGAGGGTGATCTTGYCGATGATTCTTGAAGGCTGAGTTGTGATGTATACCGAGAGGGTTGCTTTATTTGAATATCTCGAACTTCCCGCTCAAATTCCCTATATATCTATGTCTTGAGGAGAGATAAAATCACAATTCATTYTCTTAATTTATCAACAACTCTCTAGATTTCCCTTTTTCTCTCTCTAATTTGCATCTTTCGAGTGCTTTCTCTCTCTTACGTCTCTTTAAGGTGCTTTCTCTTTCTTACGTGTCTTCAATTTTCAGTCTTCCAGAATCTCAATCTAGAGTCGTCTGACTTTTGTTACAGGTATTGTTCTTTATTCTTTATTGTTTTTCTTTACTCAATACTGTCTTCCACTGCCTCCTCTCCTTCTTCAAACTCTCTTTCCACTAAAGTTGATGTTGAAGGCCTCTTGGGGCCTAGGCCAACTCTGTTTGTCCTCAAATTTTAAATAATAAGTCATTTCTCCCCATTAATTTTCAGGGGCAAATGGCTAGAGTTAAAACCACTGGATGCTTAATAACCGAGGGCGAAGCAGGGGGTGCCGAACCCACTTTAGACCTGGTCCCTTATCAAGCAATGGAAGTGGATAAGGATTTTTCTATGGAGGAGCAACGATCAGTATGAGTGTTTCGTCTCTTAAAACGAAGATAACTCCATGGCCGTTGAGGGCCATGAGATAGCGGCCGATGAGGATCTAGCCGAGTCGGTTGATATGGTCGATCTTGCAATCTCTTCTTCAGATTCCTCCGATGCYGAAGAAGAAGAGGAATTTGTAACTGGAGAACGTTCTCAAAGGGTTGAACCGGGAAAATCGTCTCGTCGGAGGCCAAAGATTGGCCGGATGAAGAATTCGTCCCATCCGATGGTTACTAATGCCGATGGGAGGTGGTTGGAGAGACTACCCGGTCACCTGACACAATTTTCCAAGAGGCTGAGAGTGGGAGCATCTGACATAATTGTGCCCAYCAAAGACCAAACCTTTACTCACGCTCCTCTCGGGTACGTTGGCATATACTGGGCCATACTTGACATGGGATTAAGGTTCCCTATTCCATCTTTCATCCTGGAGATGTTATCCAGTTATGACATCAGCATCTGCCAACTTACGCCAAATTCCGGGCAACACATATTCTCCTTTATTGTCGTTTCTTATAGGTGCAAGAAGGAGCCGAATATTAATGCTTTTCTGTACATACACTGTCTGACTAAGGCGTCAGGCTGTAAGTCGGGTTGGTTTCAACTATCCAACAAGGGCGGTTACATGACCGGATGGAATAAAATCAGCAAACACCGATAATGGAAATCGGAGTTTGTGTTCATCCGGGGCAACTTCAATAATGAAGCATTCCGGATTTTKCTTCGAATGAATAAGTCTACCCCCAATTGTGCCGGGGTGAATTTTTACCCTGACTTGGATGAGAAGCCTGAGGCTTTTAGGGATTACTTTCTTTCAAGGACCCTGGTTCTCCAACTAGATGCTGAGGGGGAACAAGTGGAGGAAGCTGCCAAGGACCTAGATTTTGTGGTGTCGGCCTTGTGGTTACCCCTAAAGGAGTGGTTTAGGGATAACAACTTCCTAAGAACTGTGGGCCTTTTCCCTTTCTAAAAAGAAGAATTAGGTAAAATGTCAATTGATTGTTGCCTTTCTTTGTTATTTATTTGATTTTCTAACCTTTTTCCGTTTTAATTTCAGCTGCTGCTAAGAAGGTAGTCCCTGCTATTTGCCGAGGAAACATTCCTAGCGGCTTTGAAAAAAATAATAGAAACTATGGACGCCATCTTTGCCGACGATATGATGAAGTTCATTAGGGAAAAGAAGGCCGAAACCAAGGTAATCCCATCCCTTTATATCAATCAATCTCCATTGATTTAAACTTGCTCGGCAACTAACCGTATGTTGGTGATGTGTAGGCCAGTGAGATGCCATCCAATGTGGCAAGAGTGTCTGGCCTAGGGGCCAGAGTTAAAACTATCGCGGCCAAGGGTCGCGGCTCCACCGAGGAGGTGAGGGCCAAAGAAACAGCTRGCTCTGCTGCTAAGCAACTGGTCAAGGGTAAAACCACCAGCAACAAAGTGAGCCTGCTGCGTAAGCTGGAGCCTATTGAAAAAGCTTCGGCTGGGAAGGGATTCCAACGATCTGGCACTACTGGTGCCGTGAAGAGGCCGTTGGAGATGCCGAGGACGGAGTCTACACCCAAAAAGCTTAAGGGTGAGGATGATCTTTTTAGTCTCGAACAGTTTAAGGATGTGTATAACGACTCTCATTTGAGAAGTCGATTGTTTGGTTAGTCGTCTTATACACCTGCTTTGTTCTCAACGTTTCTTGAAGTTTGACCCCTTCGTTTCTCTTTATTTTTAGGGAAATTCCCAATGGTAATGATGAGTTTTGACAGAATACCAATGGTAATGACATCACTACCATTGGGATTTCGCCAAAACTCATCATTACCATTGGGAATTTCCCTTTTTTTTATAGGTGTTGATTTGTCTTCTGAGTACATGCCTATCCACGCCACTGCGGGGGACAGTGCCGGTGGGGTCTTGCCGGGGGGTCATCCGAATGCCCCTTGGACTCATATAAAAACGAATAGGGTTACCAAGACCTATCCAATATCTGAAGTGAACCAGCTGAAACTCGACATCAACTTGCCGAGGAAGTACGCGAAGGAGTTGGAGGAATTATACTTCTCCAAACCGTCCCTTGAGGAATATATTCCTCCATTCAACAAGGACCCCTTTAGGGTCCATGAAGTGAGGACCGACTTTTTCCAGCCACCGGATGAGAACTATATTATCGGCTTCGACAAATTTGTGAACCGGAAGGAGCCCAACTTGAGAAAAGAGCTCCGGGAACACAAAGAGGCCGATGATGAGTTCGTTGAGGTGGAGCTCCCCAGCTGTTCAAGCCGATTTGGGAGCGCCGAAAGGCGTTAGATGTCCAAGAATGTTTTCAACCACATCCCTKATGAATACAAAGATACCCTTACCGGCCTTGAAGAGGGTCAGATAGGTCGAGTTCTTACTTTGCTGATGAAGGTAATTAAATTTCCAACTCTTGTTTTTCTGCTTACTTTTTTTATTGATATATATCCGTCTAATCGTTGTCCCTTGCTTCTTTTGCAGGGCTTGGTCCGAGTAGAAGGTATCCGCAAAATCATGCGGTCTGATCACCGAGCAAACAAACATGCTCGGGCCATGAAGAGACACTGCAACGAGTACCTGGACCAGCAGACTAGTGCCTTGGAACACAAAAACTTTGAAACCAACCGAGAGCTTGCTCGGACTGTTCATGATGTCGGCAACTCTTACCGGAAAGCTCTGGTGGGGTACTTCGAGAAGTCGAAGGAAGCCGAGCAGGCCAAAACTCTTCTAGCCGATGAAAAGGCTAAGCTGAAGGAGGAGTTGAGGGCCGAGTTCGAGGCTRAGCATGCCGAGGAAGTGGCTGCTAAAGTTCAGGAGGCCAAGGAGGAGCAGTAAGGGCTCGTCAACCAGCTGATCAAGGAGCTCAATGAGGCAGCTTCTTCGGTTCAGTTCCAGTGCGGCGAGGCCAAAAAGGATGGCTGGAAGTTAGGTGTTGATCATATCAAGGAAATTCCTCCCCAAGTATGGGAAATGACCGAGATTGACACATTGCCGGTTGAGTTTCCCATCGAGAGAGTGAATTTCGTTCTCCAGACGAGTCTTTGGGAAAATCCAACAAGGACCCAAAGAAGAAACTGGTCGCCAACTTCCAGCACTTCCTGCCGAAGGAGGACAAAGATGAAGAGCCAGAGCTGGATGCCGAAGATGCCGAGGCTTAAACTGATGATCAGCAGTGACCTCTCATTCTCTTTTTTTTTWATTTTTGTCAACTTCAGATGTAATCAAAATTCCAATCCTTGTATTCTGATCTTCTCATGTCGAGCTACCTCTCGGTTGTAATTTACAACTTATATCAATGAAAAGCATGATTTGTTCATATACTTGTCTGGCTCCGGCCTTTATTTTTGCCCTTTTCTTTATAATACAAAAATATCAAAACTTTTCTAAGTAACTACACATCAGTCGGCTTTATTTCTTTATTAAACGAACAAACATACTATATGACGAGGGAGGCCTGGGAAGTTTAGAAGTTCAAGATTGATGGACTCGGGACTGTACTAGGAGTGCCGAGTCAATCAATCTCCATTGATTGCCCTCAAACTTGTCAGACATCCCTTACGTCAATTAGTTGAATAATTGGCCGATTATTTCAGTTAACCGCTTGTTTTCTCGCCCTTTTGGGAAAATAAGCCCTATTAATCGGCTTTATTTATTAAGCCGCATATTTTTACTGTTGGCTTTAGTTAGTTATTAAGCCTTATTAATCGGCTTTAGTCATACCAGCAAAAATGTTGGCCGGTTACCTCTTGGCTTGTGGATATCTTGGTGCTTTACACTTTTAGACTCCTTGCATTTATTTATTAGGATATCGTTGTGTTACTACACTTTTTGACTCCCTCGTGTTGCCTCTTTGGGTCATGGAAATTATTTGGCTAGAGATTTAGCCAATAGTTTTTTTTAGATTGCTTGAAAGCATGTTTGATACTCAAAAATATTTCTCGATAACATAGGCTKCGTGCCCAATCATAAATTTCATTCATTCTTGGCAAAGCCATTTCATGACATTGTCACTTTTACAAGATAGTCTCATACTTCAATTATAGTCATTAGACATAATAATTTTTGAGGTTGTCCACATTCCATGCCCTTGGTAGTCTTTGTCCATCTGCTGACTCAAGATTGAAAGTTCCATCCCTTAGGACTTCACAGATCCGATATGGACCCTCCCTATTTGGGGTAAGCGTGCCCTGTTCCTTTGCCCTACCTTTAGCTCCCATCTTCCTGAGAACCAAATCTCCCAACTTCAAGGTTCGAGGGGACACCCATTTGTTGTATTCTCGAGTCATCTTCAGCTTATAGATTTGTTGCCTAAGTAAGGCATTGCAGTTTCAGGAAGTAGATCCTAGTTGTGCCTCATGGCAGCCCAATTTCCTTCTTCATCATACATCATTACCCTCATGGTAGGCTCTAGCATCTCAATTGGCAATACTGTTTCCGATCCGTATACCAACATGAAAGGAGACTCCCYAGTTTAGTTCTTAGCCGTTGTTCGTATGGACCATAGGACATTATAGAGCTCCTTAATCCATTGGTCTTTTTCATCATCCAACTTATTTTTGACACCCTTGCAGATTATCTTGTTGAATGCTTCCACTTGGCCATTTGCCTGAGGGTGAGATACCGAAGAAAAGTGTCCCATTGTTCCTTGTTGGGCTAGCGAATCGGTGAGCTCATTAGAGTCAAACTGGGGACCATTGTCAAAGACAATGGATTGAGGCACTCCAAATCTAGTGATGATGTCCTTCCAAATAAATTTCTAGACATCAGCGACCTTGATACTCTTCATAGGTTCAGCTTCAACCTTTTTTGTAAAGTAGTCTATGACTACAAATACAAACTTACGTTGTCCTAATGCCTGAGGAAAAGGACCAAGTATATCCATTCCCCACTTRGCAAAAAGGATTGGGGCAGACATCAGCGACCTTGATACTCTTCATAGGTTCAGCTTCAACCTTTTTATACAAACTTACGTTGTCCTAATGCCTGAGGAAAAGGACCAAGTATATCCATTCCCCACTTRGCAAAAGGGATTGGGGAGAGAACAGTGGACAAATCAATGGCAGGCCTCTGACATTTTCGGCATTTCCTTACTAATTCCAGTGCATCCTTCCTCAAGCTAGGCCAAAAATATCTCGTCTGCAAGGCCTTACATGCCAGAGCCCTTGCCCCTATATGAGAACTGCAAAACCCTTCATAGATGTCTTCCAGAATTTCCAAACCCTTTYCAGGGGTAACACACTTTAACAGCGGATGGGAGTATGACTTCTTGTAGAGCTCGTCATTCTAGTACACAAACAAAGAGTCACGTTGTTTGACATATTTAACTCGCAATGGGTCATCGGGCAGGACTCCTCCAGTTTCTTATTTGACTATGTCGTCCATCCATGAGTTGCCCCCGTCTACGAAGTTGGTGTGTTCTAGATCATCTATGCTTCGTTTGTCCTTAACTTCCCAAAAGACAGACCTGGAAGCATCTCCCGTAGCTGAGCTGGCCAGTTTGGACAACGCATCTGCCTGATTATTTTTGGATCTCGGTACCAGCATCAATACAAACTTCTCCAAGTCTTGGGTTTCCTTTTTCACCAATTCTAGGTACTTGACCATACTCTCATCTCGCGCCTCATACTAGCCATTCACTTGGCTCACTATCAAATATGAGTCTGACAYTGCTTCGATTTTCTTTGCCCTAGGTGCTCGACACATCTTGATTCCAGCCACTAGGGCCTCGTACTCAGCCTYATTGATTGATGTCTGAAATTTGGATTTCATGGCATACTCGAATGTATCTCCCTCGGGGGTCTTAAAATAAATTACCGCTCCACAACCATTTTGAGTAAAGGAACCATCAATAAACAAAGTCCACACATCTTTTTGCCCTTCCTGAGTTGGAGAACTAGTAGTCTCAACAATAAGYCTGYCAGGGTTTGCCCCTTGATGGCCTTCCTAGGCTCGAACGAAATATCGTGAGCGCTAAGGATCAAGGTCCATCTCAGCATCCTATCTGAGGCTTCCAACTTTGTCAAAGGCTGCTTGATTGGTTGGTTAGTTTAAACGACAATCTTATGCGTTGAGAAATATGGTTTAAGCTTTTGTCTAGCCATTAGCAATGCCAGATCGAACTTTTACGTTGTCGCATATCTCAACATCGCACTTTGTAAGACATGGCTTACAAAATAAATCGGGAGTTGAGAGCCTTCCCTTTCTGCCACGAGAATTGTTGACAAAGCATGGTCTGATACCGCAAGGTAGAGATAGAGCGTTTTTCCTACCATGGGGCTGGCCAGCCTTGGAAATGATTGCTTTATTGGCTGGTCAGTGTAAAGGATAATCTTATGCGCTGAGAAATATGGTCTAAGATTTTTTCTATCCATCAGCAATGCCAGACCGAATTTTTCCGTTGTCGCATATCTCAACTCCGCACTTTGCACGACATGGCTTACAAAATAAATCTGGAGTTGAGAGCCTTCCCTTTCTGCCACGAGAACTGTTGACAATGCATGGTCTAATACCACAAGGTAGAGATAGAGCGTTTCTCCTACCATGAGGCTGGCCAGCCTTGGCAATGAGTGTAGGTGCTCTTTCAGTTTCACGAATGCCTCTTCTGCTTCTTGAGTCCATTCAAACTTACAATTTTTTTCTGATTGCTTTAAAAAATGGTTGGCAGTTGTCTCTAGACTTGGACAAGAATCTCCCTAAAGCCGCTAGGCAACCCGTCAGTTTTTGCACTTCCTTGACGGTTGTAGGAGACTTCATGTCAAGCACCGCATGTACTTTGTCTGGGCTTGCTTCTATATCTCTTTCATCCACCAAGAATCCAAAGAACTTACCTGACATCACTCCAAAGACACACTTTTTCGGATTCAACTTCATCTGATAGTGTCTGAGTGTCTCGAAGGTTTCTTAGAGGTCTTGTGGATGTTCTGCCAAYTTCTTGCTTTTTATGATCATATCGTTAATATAGGCCTCTACATTCCTACCTATTTGCTGGGCAAAGATCGTGTTGAYACACCTTTGAAAGGTGGCTGGTGCATTCTTTAGACCAAAAGACATAACCTTATAACAATATAGCCCATTGTCCGTGACAAAAGTTGTCTTGTCTTGGTCCTCCCTCTTATGGGATATTTGGTGTAAACCTAAATATGCATCCAGCAATCGAATTGAATCGCTCCTTTGTCAGAACAGAGCAAATGACATCACCAACAACACTTACTACCAAATCACTAATTGGCTCATCAAGAAGTGCCCACTCCCCAAAATAACTTCCCACCCTGAAAAATAAATCACTCTGTGAGTCTCTGATATACATAACATTATAGAATCTTCATTYAATATAGAAGCGACAATTCTCGTCTCATGGCTTCCCATCCTTCACCACTATTTGCTGGCCTACTTGCCTTCCAAATAGCTAAAAGATATCGCATCTCAAATATAGAGAATACAACAAACTTGAAGAAGGCAGYAGTGGCAAAGGCGTTAAACARGGATTCTGAGAACACACACATTAAATTAAAGTCAAAACATGATAAAGAACCAAGCATATTAAAAGAAAGATACAATTCAAGTAGAAGACAAAAAAGGSCCTTGGCACAACATCATTAAATTCGTAATGATTCAATTAATTGATATTGATTCCAAATATTAATGTGCTTCCAAAAGCTTAACTTTTCTATTAAAAAAATCAATTAATAAATCAACTAGCTTCATCCTATAATTGGTCAAGGTGTGTGCAGTGGAAAGAAAATTTAATCAAGGATACAAAGGTAACCAACAGTGTATAGTTTACAGCTTTGTTGTAATAGACCTCTATAATGACAGAGGTAGCATTTAGCAACAATGGAGAAAACCAATCTCCATCCTCATCTACAGATGGAGATTCCATTAATCCCTCCAAATGATATTGATCATGATCTTCATTTACAAGCAGGAAAATGCGATATTAGAGACAAAGTTGATATTATGTCATGAACAAATCTAAACTGCACACACAAGACAACCAAGTACCCCATGTTGGCCATCAGAAAATAACAGAAGACCTGAAACGAGAGAAACAGTGAGAAAGATAGATGGATACTAAGCAGCATTTAGAGGAAATGGAAGACCTTTAGTAGCCTAGTTTGATCTAAGTAAAAAGCTCAGCATTGTGATTTCAGAATCCAATCCCAATGGTAAACACGATTTCCCCACACAAAAACAAAACAGTCGGACTTTATAGGGCATGCAAATAATGTTTGAATTCATTTTGCACCTGTGGAAAAAACAGGACTTGTGGTATCCCCCATAACCTAGCCAAAATATAAAATCCACAAGCAATATAAGAAAGAAACTTTAATAGTTAATTAGGAGAACAAATTAAAGAAGAACCATTGAATTGACTGTTTTACAGAGTCAATGAAACCACAATATAGCAACTGTTAAGTTTTTCTCTCTGTGAAAGGTGCTCATCCACTAGATAGACTTTCTAATTAATAAGGACTACAATCAAAGACTTCATAAGTGAAGGTGGCAMACACGATACTCAAGGATCACAAACAATTTACAAACATCCATGAAACCACAATCAACCAATTCAAATAATAAGCTCCTCACTAATGCACTAAAGTAACCATTTGCAAAAAAGTGATCATTTTGAACTTACATCGTTGGGGCAAAAAATCCGCTTAACAGCTCCGATCAAAGCAGGAAAACCCTTCTCGGGAACTCCTCCTTGTGGATCACCCCCGTTTTCGGGAGTCGGCGATAATAGGTTTTCCGGTTGAATTTGTAGAGGGCTAAACACAACTCCCTGTCATCAACAATTGCTTAAATATCAGCTTACCCCAAAACAAACAAATTACAGCATTATAACCCATTCACATTAAATCAAGTACACTACTAAATACAAAGCATAACAATGAATTTCAAAAATCATAATAAACCCAAAAAATAATTCAATAAAATCAAATGAAGATCAGTTGAAATAGTGAAAAGACATATGAGAAGTTTGGCGTAGGTTTCTATAGCTCGATCATCGRAAATAACATCAGAAAGTAACTGCAAAATTAACATAATTAATGTACTGTAGTTGAATTGAATTGAAGTACAAAAATTGAAACTGAGACAAATATATAAATTGAAAAGAGAGACAAAGGGGGTTACTTAGGTTGCGATTGATTTCGCAAATTGAACAATAATCAAGAACAAACCAACAAATCATTTTTAGGAATCCAAAAAAACAAAAAAAAATCAGTTCGAAAATTCAATAACCCACCAAAAAACAAAAAAAATCAGTTCGAAAACCCCCAAAAACTAGCAGAATAAAAAATAAATTTGAAATTAAAAAAAATCGATCACAAATCGTGATATAAACCAGATCTTGCAAATATAAATCAAAATAAATCGAAAAACACCGAAAATTCCAGATCTATATATTAGAAAAATAGCAAACCTAAAAATTATAATAAATAAATCGAAAAAAATACCCAGGAGAGGACCGGCGACGACGAAAGGGAGAGGACCAGTGGCGTGGTTGTTAGTAGATCTCGTCGGTGGTGAGCTAGTCGGCGGTAGATCTTGACGGTTAGTCGGTGAGTGAGAGGAGAGAGAATGACGGAGTGAATGAGAGGAGAAAGATGAGAGTGAATGAGAGGAGAAAGGGTATTAGGGTTTGTTGTATACATATACTCCGTATAAACTAACCTAAGGGGCCGGTTTGTGTACTGTGTGTTATTGGGCCTAGTTATTTGTTGCGGTTGTCCATATAACCGCAACAATTGCAATGTTCTCAATTTTTTTCCCTTTCATATGTAATATTTGCTGCGGTTATTTAAAAAACCGCAGCATATAACTCTCAAATGCTGCGGTTTTTCTACAATCGCAGCAAATGAGCCGCATTATATGATGTTTTTTCTACTAGTGTTATCTCTTAACCGACCGAATTTTCGAGAATCTGCCCTACTTTGACGGTTCGGCCAGGCTGAGAATTGTCTAAGACAAAGTCCTCGGGTATTTCCTTTCCCGAAGTCAGCTTAGACGCCACTTGGTAGAGTTCATAAATTCCCATAGCTTCYTGATGTGCTTCATGCACCATCATGATTTCTCCTGATTTCCTCTTTGTTAGGCTTGATCTCTTCGACATTAATTGCTTCTTCCTTGTCCTTGCCCCTAGCAAGTGGCTTATTAGTGGTCAGGTAACACTCTCTAGCTAGTTGCTGATTACCGTGTACTGAAGCAATGGACCCATCGTCGCACACAAACTTCATCAACATAAGATGAGTCACTATTACACATTTTGCCCTATTGAGTGTGGGACGCCAAAGGATGATGTTATAGGCTGATAAGTTTTTCATCACCAGAAACTTGACCTTCATATGCCTACATTGGTTACCTCTACCCATCCGGAGATCTAGGGTTACTGTCCCAACTGGATGGATGACGCCTCCCCCAAACCCAATAATGGGGTTGTGAACTCGGACCAGAGAGTTGTCGTCAAACTTGAGCTTGTTCAGACACTCAAAACTCATTATGTCTGATGAGCTTCTCATGACAACAAGTATGCGATGTAGCCGCTTGTCAGCCACTTTGAGTTCCACGACCAAGGGATCGTCATGTGGAGTGACCAATGGACCTCTGTCTTTTTCACATACCAAGACATTTGGAAATACGTCCTCCGGGTCTTTCTCGGCCTCCGTGTCCTRACCCGAACTCCTTGCATAATCTTTTTGGCCCTTGACAGTAGGGCCCCCAAAGGCATATCCTCCAGAGATCATGTGTATTGAAATAGTACCGGAATCTCCACTATGTGGGCTTTGTTCCCTTGGCTTCCTAGCCTTTGACACATCAGCATCCTCGATGCTCTTTACCAGATATTTTGGTAACTCATCATTTAGGGCCAATGCATCTAGAGCTTTTTTCCGATTGAAGCAATCACTAGTCCAATGGCCAATGTCCCGATGGAACTTGCAATACTTGTTCGGATCTCTTTTTTCTTTCTCCTTTCGGATGGGAGGGGGATCGTCGATTTTCACTTTCTTCTTTGCTTCTAAATAGACTTGATATAGGTCTTTGGTGTACTCAATCTTTGGACCATTGTCTATCCTTCTCCTTTTTCTTTCATGATAATTTTTTTGACTTTCTAAGATGTTCCATRTTTGTTGTTGCTTCTTGTCATTTCTATCATTCCGATCATTGTTATTGTGAGAGGGGTTCTGTGGATGATGTGTTTGTCCATGCCTTTCCTTGCCCCTAGTCATGGAACATATCTCCTCTGCCTRCATGTAGTCTTCAGCCTCCCTTAAGACTTCCATCAGAGTTAAGCATTTCTTTATAATCAGTTCGAACTTAAAGTGGCTACCATCGAGCAATCCTCGGAAGAAGTTATCCATGATCACTTAATCATACAATCTTGGAATTTGGAGAGTCTCGTTGTTAAACATTTTCACATAACTCCTCAGACTTTCATTCTCGCTTTGGGAGATTTTCCCCAAATGCATATTACTCATTCGTTCCTGGCGGTTAGCCATAAAGTGGTGAAGAAACAGTATGCTTAGTTCAGAAAGTTATTGATACACTCTGCTGGCAATCCACTAAACGATTTCTGAGCAACTCCCTTGAGAGTTGCGGGGAAGTATCTACACCACGTGGCATTATTGGCCTGTGTGGTTAACATCAAATGGTTATACATCGCCAGGTGGTCGTCTGGGTCAGACTTGCCATCACAAGCCTCCATGGTGGGGCATTTTACTTTCGTCATTCGCGGGGCTAGCATTATTACAGAGGAGAAAGGAGTTGTTTGAGACAAGGAAATAGATCACAACTGCTCACTGAGCTGGCCGCTCATTCCATAGGCACCTGCTTGAGGCAACCCTYCGTCATGATGGGAAATTGGAACTCGTGGTTCCTGAAATGAATTGTCTCTAAACATCCTTAGCGAGTGGGAGACATCAGAGCAGAGGGGAGTGGAACCCGTCACTGATTGCTCTCTTGCTTGTTCGTTCAACTCTCGAACATGCCTATCCATTCTTTTCTTGTCCAATATGTGTCTTGCATCATTCAGAGCCACATCAGCTCTTTTTTTTCCATGAGGGTCCGCACATCCCCGGACACCGGACCACTCTGGGAGGACTCAGCCTCATCCTCGCAATACGTACTCTGGGGGACTTGTTAGGGATTTTTCTTCTTAGCCGTCATTCCCGAATGACCATGAGGTTCTTTGAATTTCAAAGGTACCGGTTTGGACACCTTGAGTCCAAATCCTGCCCTCTCAGCAACTTTGCCATTTTTCTCGAAAAATTTGGACTTAGTTGCGGACTTTCCCTTCTTAGCTTCTTTTAATCGTTGTTCGTTCTCTTCTTTCAAAGTCTCRTTCTCCATGGTCAAAAAACTTATGCGTTTGTGCAAGTTTTCGAACCCCTTCTTAATTTCTTCTTATAAGGTTCTCTTACTAACAAAATTTTCTTCCAACATCTCTTGAGTGACATATTCCAAATCCTCATTTCCTTCATCAAGGTCTAGAGTTTCTTCCCCCGATTGCGTTGTATGACCTTCATGCACCTGAGGCATCTCCTCGAAGAGTTCTCTCATCTTTTTCTTGATTGCTTGTCCTGGGCCCTGAGCCTCTCCAAGCYTACTGAGACTCTATGTAAATTCTGAATTCTTACTTTGGATCTTTGATTCCTCATTCATGTTAAGTGCCCTAGGCTCCTTATCCTTATCAGCCTCAGCCATTTTGAATCGCCTGTTTTCCCACAAACGGCGCCAACTGTTGTAGCCCTTAGCTCGATAACAGTATCACTTGTAGAGGTGTGAGGTAAGTCGGCGTCTTCGCAATGCTACTCAGGCTGCTGCTCTCCTAAATTGAATGACACGACCTCCTCCTAACACACCCAAGCAAATGCACAAAGGAGAATAATCCTTATAGGATTATCTACCCTCCGATGCTTAAGTATATATGTGTCTAAAGGGGATAAGTAAGCAAGTAAGCAAAGATTAAGAGATTAACCGTAAGATTAGGGTCTTTTCAATGATTACACTATGATTATCACATTCCCCCATGAGGGGTATTTATAGAGCTTTGGGGTGTACATTTGGCTAATCATGTTTTGCCAAGTGTCATGATCCTATGCTCTCTTAGGGAGATTTCCCTCCATGTAGGGTTTAGTTTGTCTCTTCTTTATTACACTTACCATTCTAGGCATTATCCATAAGTCATACATAGCCTCGTTAACCCTTGGGTAAGTAGAGGTCACGCATCCCTTAGGCATCTCACATGGAATGCACGTGACTTAGAGGTCTAGGCATTTAGCCACATCACGTATTAGTCATATATATATATATATATATATATATATATATATATGTATATGAATAATAATATTCATATTCGTTGTAAATTCTGTATACAATTTTTTTCATGTTTGTTTTTCTTTCAATAGGTAAATTAGCTATATCGTTGTTCAAGATAATTAGAAATATAAAATATTAACCATAAAAAATAATTTTCTACATTAACGTTCAAAGTCATACATCATATAAAATAAAATATGACTTCAAAAAATTTAAAGCATCAAATGAATGTAGACGAAAATCGAGATTTATCTAATGAAAAATGGTGAAAAAGATCATTTATATTAAGAAGACGGAGAATGAAAGAAGGAGATGATGGGATGATTAATGAAAATTGGAGTTGAAGGGATATGGAAGGTCAAGTGATATAAAGATGAAGGTTTTGAGTTCCCTAGTGTTTTGAGTGATGACAAATAGTTGCAAGAACAGGTACATTGGTCGGATAAATACAGCTGGTCTGAACAGCTGAGAAAACTGTTCTTGGTCACTTGAAAGAAAGTGACATGTATGCTACAAGTTATATGTTCAAATTGTTCTATGTGTTTTAGCATACAGGTTTTTCCAACTCTCTAAACAAGAAGGTCCTTCGAGTTAATCTCGTAAACATTCCAAGTTGAAAAGAAGATCAAGGGCAAGCTTTGAAGATGTTGAAGAATATGAAGATTAGTTCTAGGTTTAGACTAAGTCTTTATATTGTATAAATGCATAAGTGTGATTGATTGCTTGTATTATTGATGGACAGATTATGTGACTTCTCTTGTAGACTTGAAGACAATTAGACCAGTTGGTTAGTTGGCTTCAACACTACCAGTTGAAAGAACAGTTCTACTGTTCTTACAACTCTGATCACATTGTCGAGCAAGTAAACGTTTTTGAAGATTTTCCTAAAAAGAATTTTGGAAACTTCAAGGTGATCTAGTAAGAGTATTTACTTAGGAATATTATGTAAATGATTTTAGTCGAGTTAAGTTAACTAGATATTATTTTATCTTGGATAAAATAATATCTTGTAAACTTTCCTAAAATATGTGTGGATCTTTGGAAACAAATATCTCACATATTTTAGGGTTCGATTGTGATCAATTACATGGCTCTTTCCTATAAATATTCATGAGTATGCACTCTTACAAGTGAGATTCTCTTCGAGCTTAGAAGAGTTATATATTTCGAGAGAAAAGTCCTTAGTCCACATCAAGCAAGCATAGATCATACGAGTGCATATATTGAGCTTTAATTTACTCTTGTACGCTCTTTGTGAGAGTTATCTGAGAGAAAGAAACTTGTATTGGATCATCAACAAGGGGTTGGTGATCGGGTAGCATTTGAGAGTTCAATTGCGAGTGCTTGTGAGTTCAAGTGCGAAATAGCACACTTGGGTTGAGTGTGRGGTTTCATTGTGTGAGAGATCATACATTGAGAGAGTGAGAGTTGCTATTATTCATTCGGAGTAGAATTAATAAAAGTAACTAGGTTAGGAGGACGTAGCCCAAAGTTGGGTGAACCTCGTTAATATCTTGTGTCCTTTATTATTGTTCGATAAYTGTTCTACTAACTGTTTAACTAATAATTCCGCTGCGAAAACCAATACAACTGGTCTACTTGATTAGATCAGTAGCAAATCGAAAATTTTATTGGGTACTCAATTCACCCCCCCTCTTGAGTACTCTTGGGAAACCTTCAGAAGGGAACTCCTAAGGTTAGGGTAAAAGAGCTCACGTAACCCTGCCATTAGTTTTCCATCCATTTAACCGCTAAAGTTAACGGATTATGCTATCAAACACCTAAACCTAACTAATTAAAGACTTAAACACTTAATTCTATCTAATTAATCCTAACTAATTAACTTACCATGGACTACATCCTATTGACCACTAACAACCATCCTAATCGCCACGAACAACTAACCCAGCCCAACCACCACGATGATATAGCCACCTATGAACTCTAGCCACCACAACAACATAGTCACCATCACAGCCCAACCACCAAGGCAACCTAGCAACCACAACAACCCAACAACACGACCCGTTCTCCCCCATTGCAACCAATCACCGCAACAACTCACTAATGTAGACCAACTAGCAACGTGACCCACCACGGCAACCAACGCATCCAAMCAGCAATAACGACCCACCATAGTGACCTAACAACTATGACAAACTAGTACCACCATGACTTCACCCAACCAACGCTGTAAACACCTAAAAGTGTCTCCCCAGATTGAATAGTATTGATGAAAAGTACGATATTTTGTGATCGATWTGATTTTGAAAGTTGTGAAAAAATCCAWAAATCAAACTCATTTGCACGAATTGAGTTAAAGTCGAGCTCGAAACCATACACTGAYGGTCCAATAATAGGCTTAAAAATATTTATTTTTAGTAAAAGGATTTATAGAGTCATTTCTAAAGGTCATTTCTAAGGGTTTTTATTTTTGTATTATTCCTCTCTCTTTTCTGAGTTCTACTTTTTTCTACATTATTTTGCTGAATTGTGTATGATTTTCTATAATTTTTATAAGTTTTTTGCGCTTTATAAAATAATTTTCGAAACAAATAAAATCAGAAATTCTAAGGGAAATCTAGAAAACTCAAGAATGATCTAGAATGTTCTAAATCTAGGATATTCTCGGACTATAGATTAGATTTGGAAAATAAGATGCAAAAAATCCCGAAGATATCATACGATATATAGATAGGATTGGAAGTGTATATACCCTCTTAACATGGATTGCCACGTGACACAAGCATATATATGCTCCACACGAGAGTATATGCGTTTCATTTCCACAAGCATATATATGCTCTTGTGTAGCGTATATACGCTTGCTTTGCTATCTTTTTTCTTCGTCTACGCCTATAAATACATGCCCTTGGTGCTTATTCAAATATCAACGATCAATGAAAAATCTAAGGAATACGGAAATACTTCTTGATATACGTGCAATACAAAAGCTCTCAAAAATCTCTCCTCTCACACATTCAATTCACAAATCACAAATCACTCAAAAAAACCTTAAGTTCTCAAATTTCTTGCAATTTTCGGAGTCGCTTCTTTGTGGATTTAGGTAAAAATTCTGAGAATATTCAATCTAATTCTCTAAATTCTTTTTTATTTTTAATTTAGACTAACACAATATCGAGTTTTCATTGAATCGCTTTTTTGTTTTTAAAATGTAACTAATTCTTCTTTTCCTTTGTTCTTTTATCATMACCATTATTAAGATTATTATTATCAATACTAACAATCTCTTTTATTTTGCTACGCGAATCATTCGGAATGAAAGCTTTTGATATTCTAACATTTGTTTACTCTTATATTGATAGCGATTCAAGGTAAGGGAATTTGTATATATTTGACTTTTAATTTTTGTATATGTATGTTATTCTTGATTCTTGTACATATGACTTTATAATTGTTTAACAAGACCAGAATTTGTTTGAATCGCATTAAAGTCAGATTAATTATTGTAGGCGTGTGCCCTTATCGAGCCTTGTCCTACGTCAATTTTGAATTGTGGGCTTGAGCCACAAATATAGCATGTGAGTGCGTTGGGATGTGTTTTCGATAGAGGGGATCACCATCGTGCCTATACAGGTTATTCACGGACGCTCGAAACAATGGTGCCAAACTAATGGCCCCACTGTTAGGTACCAAATTGTGGGTTTTGGGACATGGTAYGAACTAGATCTTTGACCTAATCTGCCCGCATGTAGTGTCCTCTACTCGGTCTCATTTTTGCTCCATAAATCATAAAAATTGAATTAAAAGAACCTATTCATTTGATCTTAGAACGTGCATTAACTTAATATTACTACAAGAGTTGATTCCTATTATGCATGCATCGCTACCTAACCTAATAATCATGACCACTTCGAATTAATCAAATTAATAAGGTGCCTAAAATCCATTCATCCATACTTAACCTGAATTTAATGTAATTCAAACAAATTCTAGTCTTGATTAAGCAAATAAGAGAGTCATACACACAAGAATCAAGAATAATATATACGGAAATCAAAACATAATTATGTGCGAATTTACTCAACCTTGTATCGCTACCAAAACGAAAGAAAACAAAGTAAGCCTAGAGTATCAAAAGCTTTGCTTCYGAACAAATCGCTTATCACAACAAAAGAGATTGTTAGCATTGATAACAATAATTCGAACAAATGCGACGAAACAAAAACGATTTAAAAATATGATGATTTATATGTTTGAAAACAAAAACCGGATCAAATAAAACTCAAAGCATGATGTTGATCAAGATCAATAATAAGAGAAAAGAGAGAATTAGATTGGATAGCCTCAAAATTTTTACCTAAATCCGCAAAGATACGAATCCGAAAGCTGCGAAGAATCCAATGGACTTTTGATCTTGTGAGTGATTTGTGTTTGTGAATTTGATAGAGTGAGAGACTTTTTACCGCTTTGAATTTCACGTATTCCGTAGATTTTCGTTGACGTTCGAATAAGCTTCGAGAGCATGTATTTATAGGCGTTTCGAGGAAGGATAGATAGAAAGAGGAATCGTATATACGGATAGTAAACCGTATATAAAATATAGGGGACCGTATATACGGTCAAGCTAACCGTATATATTGTCATACCAACCGTATATACGGTAGTGTGACGTGTCARCCACGTCAACAATCCGTGTTTACAACTCCAACTTCTATCTATCTTTCGTTCGAGAATTCTGATCTGTAATTTTTGAATCTAATCTATGATATGAGAACATCCTTTAACCAATTTTGGCTTTCTTGGAGCTCATGGTTAACCTTCTAGAATATTCCGCATCATTCCTGAATTTTCCGGATTTCTCTTAGAATTTTTGAATTTCTTTATTTTCGAAAATTATTTTGCAAACTTATTAAAATCATAGAAAATAAAAAAACTATTTAAAAATACTGGCAAAATAAAAAAAATGAGAGTAATAAGATGAGAAGGAAAAATCTTAGAAATTACCTTTAGAAATAAATCTAAAAAATCATTTTGCTATGAAAAATGGCTTTAAAATAGAAAATAATTGAAATAATTATTTTCCATCTATTATTGGGCTCTTGGTGTATACTTTTGAACTCAACTTTAATTCACTCATGCAAATGTGTTTGATTTATGGATTTCGTCACAACTCTCGGAATCAAATCTATTTCGAAATGTCGCACCTTTTCTTATCGGCTATTGTAGACACCCAAAAGTGTCTCCCCAAATTGAACAGCCGATAAGGAAAAGTAAGATATATCAAAATAGATTTGATTTTGGAAGTTGCGACAAAATCATAAACCACATCCCTTAAACCATATCCTTTTGCACAAGTTGAATTAAAGTTAAGTTTGAAATCATACGCCGAGAGCACAATAATTAGGCAAAAAATAATAATTTTTATTTATTTTAATTATTTTCTATTTTTAGGCTTTTTTCTTTATTTTTAGGATTCTTTAGAATATTTTTTGTAGGTTATGTTTCTAATTTCAACTTTTCATTTTGTTCTTCTCATTTTTTGAGTTCGCCAGTATTTTTAGATTATTTTTCTGATTTTCCTTTGATTTTTCTATGATTTTTACAAGTTTTATAAAATGATTTTCGAAAATATATAAATTTAGAAATTCTTAGATAAATCCAGATAAGAATATTCTTGAAGATAAATCTTGTCCAACAAGTTTATCC
The DNA here is from genome assembly GCA_008642245.1 of Bassia scoparia. Lineage (NCBI taxonomy): Eukaryota > Viridiplantae > Streptophyta > Magnoliopsida > Caryophyllales > Amaranthaceae > Bassia > Bassia scoparia. Next base: position 29,675 of record SNQN01005826.1, read on the forward strand.
AAAAGTGGATAAAGGTTAATTCTGGTAACAAATTAGATCCAAAAGATATAGTTGCGAAAATTTCCAAAGATATCAGGAAAAAGATAGATAAAATTAGACTTTGCTTTCTTATCCTTCCCCAAAACGCCTATAAATACATGCTTTCGGTGCTTATTCGAACATCAACAAAAAATCATCTTTCAACAATGAAAATCATTATACGAAGTGCAATTCAAAACTCTCAAAAATCTCTCACAAATCACTCACACAAATCACTCATCAAAATCCAAGGTTCTCAAATCCATCGCTACTTTCGGAGTCGTTTCTTTGCGAATCTAGGTACAAATTCTCAGGCTACTCAATACAATTTTCTCTCTACTTTTTATTATTGTTTTTTTTTAATATTATAATTTTTCTTTTGAATTTTCAATCATGTAAATTCATTGGTTTTCAACTGTTTTCGCTTTATCGCAATTATTTTAATCGTAATTGTCTTTGCTAACAATCTCTTTTGTTGTGATAAGCAATTCAAGTCGAAAAAAAGTTTTGATACACTAACCTTTGTTTTCTCTTGTGATTGATAGTGACAGAGGGTTTTAGTGGTCGTTGAAAACACTAAATCTACCATGCAAATACAAATTTAATTATAGAAAACGAACTCTCTCAACTACAACTAGTATAGTGAGCAAGCACGGGTTGAACCCAATAGAGGCTAAGACTAATGTTTGAGTTTAGTCAACCAAGTTTTGGATGCAAACCAAGTTTTAGAACTGAATTAGATACAACTAGAGTAAACTAAGGAATTAAAGGGTTGAAATCAACTATCACAAAGCACTTAAGAATACTAGTTTGCCCAACTATATAATGGATTTCAATGCTAATCAACATGTTAAGTGTGTTTTCAATATGAAACCAGTTGTGAYCTTAGCTTAACAAACTAGTTGGAATCATCTCCCAAGTCATCTAACTCTACCAAACTTGCTCAAACCAAAGTCCCCTTCAGCAAGTTCTCATAAGAATTAGTCAAAAATTGATTAAGACAATACCCTAAACAACCCCTCTAATCCCTTTCAAAGGTTGAACAAGGCAAACTCTCCCACTCAAAGCCTTGGATGGCCAAATCCAAAATCAAGTAAGATTAAGAAACCACAATTTTGGAAACAAAGATTATTAAAAAGAGGTGATCATATCATTTCGGCATTAAAGGATTATAGATGGGCTCCCTAACATCCCTAAGCTAGAAAACTACTCACTAAGCATGATTGTAAACAAGAAAATAGCAAAAAKTGCTAAAGGAATCATAAAAGAAGCCATTGAAACACCAAMAATCAAAGCAAAATAGGGTATTGAATAACTTGATCAAAACTAAACCAAAATCTACAAAACAAGCATGAATACACTATCACAAACACACTAAGATTCTATCTATCAACAAATGGAATAAAAAACAAAAGTATTAAAGAAGACCCACAAAAACCTAGAAAACAAAAAATTGCTCAAACCATGAAGAAAACTAAATCAAAACTAAAAAGTAATGCAAGAATTAGAATTACCTCGAAAAGTTGAATGAGTTGCATATAAGACTTGCTAAATTTGGTTGAGAATTGAATGAATAATTGCAAAAACAAAATAAAAAACAAGTAAGTTTCTCTCTCCTAAAAACTAAGAACTAAGGAAGAAGATGAAAAGAATTTGGGAGAAAACTAATGCTAAATCTAAAATTGAATTAAAACTAATGAATTACAACTACTTGCTTGCTACTTACTTCTAATTACTTCTTACTTGTTTTTCTCTCTCCTCACAATCCTATTTATATCACACTATTACAAGGCTTTTCAATAATTACAAACATCCCACTACTAATGTCACATATGCAAGTCATGCCCCCCTAAATCAAACTAGGATAAGGTCAAAGCTCAGTCAAACCAAAGTGCAAGGTCAAAGCTCAAAAGTAAACTCCATTTTCAAACAACGGTAACTTTTGATGTGGAGCTCCGATTGAGGTGTACCATATATCATTCGATAGATCTCGATCTCTACTTTCTAACTCAATTTTTTTCACATCAAAATTCCTTGTAAATAAAATGTCATGGGCAAAACAGTAACGTGTGCACGCGCAGGAGGCACGGACGGAGGGCGCGTGTGGTCCACCCTAGGCGCGGGAGGTGGCGCGTGACCCCCACCCTAGGTGCGGACATGCCTTTTTTCTTTTGGAAAAGTCTGTAAGCGCGTGATGCTGGCGCGAACGRAGGGCACGACGGAGGGCACATGTTGTCGACCCTAGGCGCGTGCGCRCCTTTTTGCTACTGTTTTGGAGTTCGGGCCTGCTCWACTTGTGTGACTTTGAACGGCCATAATTTCGCGCTCAGTGCTCGGAAAGCAGCTTATAATATAATCCCTCTRTCCTTATTTATCTGCTACATTTTCTTTTTCACAGTTTTCGAGACACAACTTCAAATACTAATATCTCAAGTTACATATACGAAAAAATTATAATAATTATATATTTGAAAAATACAAATTGAGACGAATCAAACAAAATCAATCATGACTATGTTTTTCCTTATGTAWATAAATCTAAAGACAGTCAAAGTTCACAAATGAACAGTGCTACAAGTCARAATGTAGCAAATAATAAAAGACGGAGGGAGTACCGTTGCAACGTTCTCAGAGTTTACTTTCCAACGCAAAAAGTCTCACCTGAAAATTCAAAGTTTGCAGAAAGATATGGCTCAAAGGTGTTATGGTACAAATTCAATCACTTTAAAGCACAACCCTTGCAAATATAACAAAGCCAACATGCAACAAAGCACATCATTAGCTCACCCACACCATGGCAAATTGTAAACTTTAACAATAGTTGCAATTGAGTGTATAAGAATAGAAAAGAAGAGAAATCAAGCTAGAAACCTATAAAACCTACTAAAATCCAACAAAACTCCACAAAACTATACAAAGTGGAAGACTAACCAAAAAGCTAGTTAAACGATATCTAAAACACACAAATTTGCCAAAATAAGGAAGAAATAAGTGCCTAAATGTGACCATTTTTGGCACTTATCAGATAGCGAAGCAAGGTAAGTTTGATTCATATATTTGAATTTTCTATTATTGCATACTAATAATCATCTATCTCACATTTATTTTGACATTGTTTATGCATGAGATACTTTGAATTGTTGATTGCTTAAACAAGATCGAAAATTGTTGAATCACATTAAATTTAGATTAATCATGGACAAACGGATTTTAAGCACCTTATTAATTTGATTAATTTGAAGTGATCACAACAATTAGGCTAGGTAGTGATATGTTCATGATAGAAACGAACTCACACTTTTAATAGATTTCTAAGGCTAGAGCTCTTCTTAAGGATAAAATTGCTAATTTCTTGTGTATTCAATGGATTTGATCAAATGAAATTACAATGAGACCGAGTAGAGGCCGCTACATGCGGGCGGATTGGGCGAATGATTCTTTCCGTACCATGTCCCCGAACCCACGAATTGGTTACTGGGTGAAATAGTAGGGCCATTGACTTGGCACCAATGGCGTCCGTGATTAACCTGTATAGGCACGGTCACGATTTCCCCACTCGACAACACTACCCCAACGCACTCACGTGCGTAATCCGTGGCTCAAGCCCTTGAACGAAATCGACGTAAGCCCTATAAGGGCACACGCCTACAACTATTTAATTTGGGGAGACACTTTTGGGTGTCTACAGAACCCCCCCCCCCCCCCCACTTTGGCTAAGTTTGGAGAGAAGTTTGTTCTCGTAAGACGAAAGTCAAAGTATTCGATTCGGGACAGAGGACTGCAATCTTGAGTTACCCTTTTCTTGATACATAAAATACAAAGGTTAGTTTTACCTGTTACCACGACCCATGCGGATGTATTCCCTCGGAAGTGCTTGGATCCTTGGGCAATTTTCCTCCTTACGGTTGGCATTATTGGCTTTTTAGAAGAATAAAAATGAATTGAAAGTGATACCCCTGACTCTGGATTGAGGACTATCTTGATAACGACATAGGTATGCTTTAATGCCTAGAGAAACTTTCATGTTGTTTTAACTTGTAACTTGTGACCTTTAAATTGAGAAGGTGTTCTTAAAGGCTACATAGGTTTTGTTTTATGTCCCTAGATCACAAAGGGTCGGTACGGTCTGATTCGACGCACCACATCATGTCCAAGTCTAGTTGAGGTYGCAAAAATGTATGGTCAGAATTGTAACATGTCTAGGTCTGGTCTAAGACATGAAAGGACGCAACTTCAGTCTAGTCCTCGTACCAAGTGTCAATCTAAAAGTGCTAATTGAAGAGGGCCTATAGAAGTGTCATAATTGAAAAATAACTGGAGAAAGGTGACATGGATTGTTAATTGACGAGACTGTGGTTTGAACTTGAACTTGACATTGACAGGGTAATGACTTTGACTTGAAAGAGACAGGGGCCATAAGAGGAGTTTCAAATTTTCCATTTGGACAYGCAATAGGACCTTAGKAAACGAGAAGCACCCCAATTGGAAAATAACGGATCTTTGAGTGGATCATGATGACAGCAAGCCCACTAGCGAGGCTCGGAGATAACGTCGAGGAGAAAAGTTTGATGGTARATGGGTCATTTTTGTGGATTAAAGGAATGAGTTCCCGAACGAGATGTACTAAACTTAAAGATTAGGTGGCTTTTCCTCTTGAAAATTCAGTCAACGAGTCCTTGAAGGTGGCCAAACGATAGGTTATCGTTCGAGAAATAGAAATGGTTAAATTTGTGACTAAGGTCAAAGATGTGGCTAGATATAAGGTTGGCTAATGATGCGGGTTCAAGTATGAGTCTATGTCGGGGTCTAGACTAAGAGGGGTATTTTTTAATGTTAAAGAATCGAACCACTCATTGAGAWGAACCTCGTTTATTTTTATTAATTTGGTCGGACCTCGAGGTGAGGTGCTACCTACGTATCCTTGTAGAATTAGACCGATCGTAATTCGTGTGGTCGTGTGTGAAAGTGATGGACAATGCTCATTTGGAGAGGACTTTTGAGGTTGTAATCTAGGTTTTGTATGAGGGTGTGAGGCTTGAATTGTACCTGAATTTTGTTTTGTGTTGGACTTTGACAAGTTTTTGACTGTAGAACATGGAACTTTGAATTTTGATTTCGCTTGATTTTGAAGTTTATTTTTGCATCACTTTAACTTTTAAGGCTTTGAATTGAACTTGGCTTTGAACTTAGCTTGTCATTGTTTTGATGTGGGTAAGAATGAAAATAATCAAAAGCTCAAAGGGGTTGCAATAGAAGTTTGATTTTTGTTTAAGGTGAATGAAGGGAAGGGATTTATTTTGCGAAGCTATGGAAGAGGGCCTCTCGAGCAAGTTCATTTTTTTTTTTTTGAATTTTTGAATTTTTTTGTTTTTTTTACGGTCATTGAGTGGTAAAAGTCTCATCATTGAAATAGAAAAACAAAAAACAAAAAATTGAAAATGAACGGCTTAGTTTATTGAAATTGAAGACATTACATCCTAGATGACATTGACTCTAAACAAAAAGAAAAGGAAAATATTAGCGAGGACTCGAACTATGTTATTGATTCGGTCTATAGAAGGCCGCACGGATCAATGATATGTGCCTTGTGGGGACTCATGGTTTAGCAAGTCAATTGGTTTGGATGTTGATCTTGTCTTTTGTTGTTGGAGGAATTTGGAGGTGACCATGCTCAATTATATCTTGAATCTTATGCTTCARAACCCAACAGTTTTCAATGGAATGGCCCCTTTATTGGTGGAACTTTAAATTGGCATTGGCATTCTAGCTTTTGGATTTCTTATCTTCTGAAGGATCTAGAGTGGGCTGAATAGGAGCAAGGAAACCTTTTAAGATTAACTTGTCGAAAGCCTACTTGTAGACATCTAAAAATGTCTCCCCAAAAGAGTAATCGGTGATGAAACATACCGCGTTCTCGCAGATGTTCTCACTTAGAAAAGATGCATTTGAATCACACAGTTGAAATACGTAAGTCATACTAAAGCGAAACTATGAAGCATCAAAGGAACAATAAAGGGCCAAAAATATTTTTTTTAATTTCTTTTATCTATTTTCTAATTTTTGGTTTTCTTTCTTTTTTAATTTTTTAAAAAATTTATATTGGTGACTCTCCATAATTTCCACTTTCTTGCACTTCTTCACATTTTTCTGAGCTTCCTCACCGTATTTTTAGATTAGTTTTCTGATTTTTCTATAATTTGTTCCTATGATTTTTATTAAGCTGTTTACGCAAACAATTACAAAAAATTACAAAATTAACCAACAAAAAAAAAATACTCCGAAATACTCATGAACCTTCTAGAACACTCTAGAACTCCTTGCTGATGACGATCAAGGGTGTCTAGGTCGTCGAATCAAGCAAATACTTATTATGAAATTGGCATCGGAGGGAAATCAAAAAATACGCGTGAATATATACACAGAGCTGCGTATTTACGCATCTCCTGCGTATATACCTTATACGCACATCACCTGCGTTATTACGCAGATCCCCTGCTTATTACGCAGGGTTTTTTCCCTCCTCGTAGCTCTCGTGCCATATAAATACGTGCCTTCCATTCGAAAATACACACGTCTATTCTATTTCCCAGTCTCCTAACTTGCGTCAATTCATTCTCTCATGCTCTCTATACACCTCTCACACACTCGTAAATACAATACTTCTGATTTCTAAAGCATCGATTCTTTCCGATTCAACACAGCGATAAACAAGTATACAGAGGATATCGATTTTGTCAAATTGTCTGTTTTTTTGTATAGGTTTAACTGTGGTTTACTTGAGTTACTCGCCACAAAAACACACTCATTTCTCATTATGCCCTCGCATCTAATTAAGACATACGACTCATTGTGTACGGTTCAATCTAATTAACAAAAATGTAAACTCACTCATTTAATATTCCAGTTAAATATGTAGGAGATAGCTGTAGTGCAATGTTTTTCATTGTTTTCGGTTCTTTTTATTTCATTGTCGTTTATTATCACTTGTCAATACTAACGATCTTCTTGTCCTTGCTATACGATCCAATGGCGGCAAGTAATATTTCGCACGTCTTGTATTACGAGACTAAATTTGTTTTGTTTGCAGATTCAGTAATTGTTTTATATATGTCTTGAATATTCATATATTTTCGCCTTGTCATGGTTGTTACATCATTTGTAACTTATTTTGCTAAAATTAAATACCGAATTATGTGAATCACTTTAAAATCAGTATTAACTCATGACAACCGGTTTTTTTAAGGCACCTGTTTCAACTTGATAATGCAAAGTGGTCACAATTCTAGTAGTAGTCTCTTTTGGCATAATAGGAAACACACTTTCGTAGTACTTTTAGGGTTAGTACGCTTTTAAGTGCTAAAATGATAACTTATGTGCATTCAATAACCAGTGATGAATGGAATTGCAATGAGACGACGTATGAGGCCGCTACATCGAGCGAATGGGGTTACAGATTCTGATTCTACCATGTCTCCGAATCCACGAACATGTGTTACTGGAGCAGAATCTGGCCATTAATTTGGCACCAACGTTTCGGGCGTCCGTGAATAACCTTTATAGGCACAGTGGCGACTCCCCTTACTCGACAACACTACCCCAACGCACTCACGTGCGGGTTTCGTGGCTCAAGTCCACACAAAGCACCCCGATGTAGTACCAAGCCGCGCGCCCGCTATACGCGAGGGCGCGGCCCACGTCCTACACTACTCATAAGTCATTTCGATCGGAATTGAAGAATGGTTCTCTGTAGCTTTTGAGGTTTGCTGTTGGAAGAGCTGAGATGGTTAGAAKAGTTGTCATCGAAGATATTGGAAATGTGGCTGATTTGATCGGTGTTGGAAGAAGCAGAACCAACTTTCTTATTAAAGCTCCCACTATTACCCTTAGACTATTGGGCTTGAACATCTTTTTCAACGAGGAGCCCAACCTTGTAGAGCCTAACGAATGATTCAATGGCTTGGAAATTGAGTGCCTCTCGATACTTGGGCTGAAGGTTCTTAATGACCTTTCGAACTTGAACTTCCTCGTTGGGCCTATTAGTCATTTGAGCGGCCTTCTGTCTCCACCTGTTAAGGAAAGTAGCAAAATGCTTGGTGGCCTTTAGTTCACGAAGTCCGACTGGGAGCTACGAATTTTATTTTTACTTCATTAGAAATTCTTGTTTGATGTACTCCCAATCATCGAGCTTGGTTTAATTCAAAGCCTTGAACCACCTGGATGGATGGGTGTCTACAGTAATTGGAAACACAGAAGCGAATAACTCTTTACCTATTCCTTTTAGGGCCATTGCGATGTTGAAGGTGCGGAGGTGATCTTCTGGATTTTCAGTCCCTTTAAATTAAATTTGGGCAAATCAGTGATGAGAAACTTCTTAGGAAGCTGGCCCTTGATCTCATAATCAATAACATGAGACATTTTCTTGACCAACTCTTTTAGTTGTTCAACCCTTTTTTCCGTCTTGGTCTACGAAGGAGAGAGTGATGATTCTTTTTTGTCTTCTTCCTCCTCATCAGAATCAAGAGATCTCACTCCTTCCTTCTTCTCCTTAAGTTCCCCAAATCTTTTTTCTTGGGTATTAAGGAAAGAATTCACATTCTTCAGCTATTTTAGAATAGTAGCAAGTTGTTGTTCGACTCTAGCCATGTGGAGTTGTGCTAAGTATAATGAATTGGGCTTCTTGGGATGGAGGTGCCTTGGAGAATAAGAACATTTCAGGTTTGACATCTCGTTACTCTTTTGGGCCCTATAATACAAGTCTCGAGCCTTAGAAATCTTGCCTGAATTCAAGAATTAGCGCTTTAGGATCTAGAAACAAAACATTGGACTTTGACTGGATTAGCAATTGAAAACTCCTAAGATTGAACCTAATTTTGTGTTAAGGTTTCTATACCTTAGGATTGAAATTGAAATTGGACTTGAATGTGCCTATTCCTAGACCTAATTTTGTTTTAAGGTGCTAGAGTTGGAATTGAATTTGAGATGGATTGATCCTAAGTCGAACCCAGGTCAGTTTAAAGGTTATTGGACTTGACTTGATTTTGAAATTAAATTTGGACTTTGAAATTGAAATTGAAATTGTCTAATTTGGCCTACATTGGTTTGGGTCACTTAAGGTCTGGATTTCAAATGTGTAAGGTCGAATCTAGCTCATTCTTAAGGTTCTGGGCCTATCCTTGAATTAGCATTGCATACATAATAAACAAGTCATTGAGTCATGTAACAGTCCTTGTAGACACCTAAAAATGTCTCCCCAAATGAGTAATCAATGATGAAGTATACCACATGTCGCAATTAATTCGAACTCGAAAAAACCAAGAGGAGAGATTATGAATATTGGATGGATGCAAATGCAATGTCCTAAATTCACTGGTATGTTCTAGATGATGTAAATGTATGAACACAATGCAAGTGCTTTCGTTTTTTATTGAATTATTTTTTGACTTATTTATTGAATTATTAGACATTATATTTTGAAATAGATCTTATTTTTTTGACAAATTTTATAATGCCTTTATTATTTAAAATCCTTTCTATATTATTTTTGCAATATATATCTTTTACTTGTAAAATTATTTGACAAAAAAAGAGGAAAACAGAAATCGTACATTGGATTGTATGCACAGTGTCACCTAAGTGGATTAGGGTCATGCCTGAGGTTGTCTGAATGGTAAGGTCAATCTCCTAATGTGAGTCTATAAGTCAACATGTTCTAGAGGATCGATGTCTAATATGCTACACGCACTAATTGTAGTCAATATGGGTCAAGCAACCAAACCCATATAGAGTCAGAGTCTTGTGACATCTAATGGTCAACATGTCCACTGGGCTATAAAGAAACTCACTAGGGTACAAACAGCTAGCTGAATGGACAACAGGATACGGAAATAAAAATCAGATGAAAAAGAGGAGACAATCGACTAAGTGTAGAGAGGTCAGCATAGCATACACTAATGGGCTATGAAATGGAGGCATGAATGTGAACTAAAGGATTGAGACCTATTGGGAGTCAGGACTTACATGAAGCATGTTTTTGAAAGAGTTGAAGCTGTACAAATGGTAGGACATTATTCACTATGATATAGAAGAGACAACTGATTGAAAGTCATATTGGTGGTCATAAGGTAATCAGAGAGTAGTGTACCTACGTAATTGGAGAGCTTAGGTCCGTTTTTCACGCCAGCTTGCAATTATGGCGGATAGTAATGGCAATGATATCCCTTATCGACACCATAAAGTACTCCAGTGAAGCGACGATGCACCACGGGTGTGTGGCGGGGATAGGCTTAGCTTAGCTCCGCGATCAGTTAACACACATGCAAAGCCCAGCGTGAGTTCGCCCTTTATGGTAGTCCTCGAGAGCTATAGAGACGTGCGGCATATATGAGACACCAGGATAGCCCTAAGGCGCGACCCATTATACCGAAATGGCTGACATAGACACAAATGCAAATCCATAAACGTGAAGGATACGGAATTCACGAGACATTATTCAAGTCTGTCAACTCTCACGTCTAGACGGTGATTATCCCCAGTGAAGGTCGCCAACTTGTTTTAGGAACGTGGGCGCTTCCTATCGCTTAGGTATAGCAGGGCGGCGGCTTGTACTACACAATCGGGTGCTTTGACGTGGTGTATGAGCAACGTGAGCCGCACGTGAGTGCGTTGGTAGTTGTGTCGAAGTAGGGGAAGTCGCCCAGTCTGTGCCTATAAGGTTATTCACGGACGCCAAACCGTTGGTAGCCAAAACTTAAACCATAAAGCCCAACCCGTTATGATCAAGTAACAGTTCGTGGGTTGGTGGAACATGGTACGCAATCAGTATCTGTAACCCCAAATTCGCACGCAAGTAGGCGGCCTTCACTACTCACGGTTCTCATGTTTGCCAATCATACTGCATACCACGGTCTAATCTGAATGGCACATGAAATTACAATATTTTAGCACCTAGAAGCGCTTCTAACCCTAAAGATTACGAATAGAAAGTAGTTATCTATATCACAAGAACTACCCTAAAACTAGGATTGTGACATTTGTATTAATGCATGTTAAACACGGTGCCCTAAAAGCGTTGTCCATAGCCTCACGCTCTGACATTTAAAGCTGATTCACGTAATCTTCCGGTCTTATGTATTAGGCAAAATATAATACAATTAGAGATAACAACAATCGAAATATGAAAGTAATGTGAAGTTCAAATATATATAACAAACCAATTTACCCTAATTGCAAACAAAATCAAATGGTTAGTTTGTAAAACGAAAACGAACGAATTCTTCCGCCTTTGACATTGCTATGATAAAGACAACAAAACAGAATGTTAGTATATATAGGATGAAAGAAACGTGACAGATGAACATACTTTTCGCTGCGAATGCGCTAAACTCGGATAAGAATTTGTTCGTATATGAACCAAGTGATAATAGATAATGAAAACGAAATAAAAAAGAACGAAAACAAAACATAATGAAATACATGATGAAAACATTGAAAACATACATATTTTACATGGAGCGTAAAAGATCGGTTCTACATTGTAGTCACTTCTTAAAACTCATATAATGTTATAATCTCATGTTAAATAAGGTTGAAAGAGAATATTGGTGAGTGTATTCAGAATTCAACGCTTGTTTCGCTGTCAAAAGAATCGAAAGAAGCAAAAGACTCGGTTTATGTGATAAATTTGTGAGAAGAGATTTGTGGAATGAGAGAGGAAGAGAGAGTGGATCCGTATGTCTATGGGAATTGTGTGTTGAATCAAATCGTATTGAAATCGTAGTGAAATTTGGTGTCGTTCGTCCCAAATGAGCGAAGGTGTATTTATAGGCGCAGGAGGCAAAGGAAGAGGAGCGTATAATAGCGCTGAGGGGACAGCGATATAATACGCTCAAAGGCGCGCTATATACCTGCCCCAGCGTATAATACAGCGCCTCAAAAGGTAGCGTATATAACCCTGCGTAAATATACGGCCCTAGGAGCTATATAACCGACAGGCTTCTCGCGTATATTTTTCAAAAAATACTGAAATTTTTATATCGGATAATTCTTTGGCAATATGTCTCGATTATTTAAGATTACGGATTATTCTAAGACTTATTGTCAGCAGAAAGTGTTTTCTAGAACTCCGCGTATTTCGAATTAGTCTCTGTATTTTCCTGCGTATTCTGGTATTTAATACATTGCAAAATTCATAGAAAAAGTCAATAGAAAATCAGCAAGAATAATTTAAAAATACGGCGGAGTTCAGAAAAAATGTGACGAACAGATGATGAAAAACAAAAAGCATGCACAGAATGGCATATAATTGTTATGAAAACAATATTAGAGATTATCGAGAAATACGAAAGAAAATATTTATTGCGCCGTTTTGACAGCTTTGAATTACATAATTTGGAGTGTGACTTGACTTCACACAATTTCGAGCTTGCATCTATCGAGTCAATTGCGTT
>SNQN01005827.1:2894-23221 GCA_008642245.1 Bassia scoparia
CTACCTGACACCATGAGCACCATCATAGGCACAAACACCAATTTGGGAGCAGACCCTTTTCGGAGACTCCTATCAAAATCGATAAAGCAGAGTCAATATATCAAGTAATTACTAAAATCAAAATCCAATTAAACTTCTGATAAATGTAATAGCTGCGCATCCACCAAAACAGTACCCTGAACAAGAAAATCCATCAGCGTTTTAGGGGGAATAGCAAATTGGACTCACATTAAACTAATCTTAGGGTTATTTGGTAAAAAACACTTCAACAATAGCAAATCAACAACAAAATCAAATAATAAGCTCTGAAAATTAATAACTATAGTATGAAATTGAAATTGGATATAGCATTTGATATTACTGTTCAACAATTTAAATGAGTTCAATTAGACAAGTCCTAAATACAAGTTAGATAGAATACAATGAAGATCAAATAAGAGAGGGAAGAAGAGTGAACCTAACATATAAAAAACACCAAAACGCCGAGAGGGAGGAGCAGCAGTGGAGGCGTCGAGGGTTTGTAAATTGCGAGTGAGGGTCCAGTGAGGGTCGGTGGAGCAGCGGTAAGGTGGACGGCGCGGCGTTTGTTTTGTGTAGGTCGAGTGAGGGTCGGTGACGGCGGTGCGCCGGTGGTTGAGCGCCGGTRGTGAGGGTCGAGAGTGAGAGTGATGGTTTTTTGAGAGTGAGGGTCTATTTCGTCTGTATTGGTGTTTTGAGGGTTTTTCGATCCACTGAGAGTATTGGTAAACTGCAAAGAGAGTGAGAGTATTGGGAGAATAAGGAATTACTTATTTAATTATTTTTTTTTCAAAGCATATTCAAAAGCTGGGGTTGTCTTTAAAAACCCCAGCTTTTGTGTTTCTTTCATTTTTTTAACTCTAAGATAGCTCAAAAGCTGGGGTTTTGAAAAAAACCCCAGCTTTTAAGTATACTCAAAAGCTAAAAAACCCCAGCTTTTGTGTTTCTCCAATTTTTTTGAGCTCTAAAATAGGTTAAAAGCTGGGGTTTTTTTTAAAAAACCCCAGCTTTTGACACTCAAAAGCTGGGCTTTTTTCAAAACCCCAACTTTTGAGCTGCAGCTTTTGAGCTTTTTTCTACTAGTGATATCAAGATGAAGGAATAAGGAGCTTACGAAAGCTATTACACCCACAGGTGCAGGTAAAACTAACCTTTGTTTTGCAAGTACCTAGCACTTTGACTGCTGTCTTACGAAATTTACATATCTATAGACACAGACAATGTTGGGGGCTTCTATAGATACCTACACTACATTTTTCCCTCCATAAAGGCCAATGATAAAACTATACCATAATGCAATTGGTCAAATTCTAAAGAACAACTGCCTTAAACAATGATCTAAAATCTTGATTTGCAAAGGCGAAGCACCTTTTTCTTGCCCAAAGCACCCTTAAAAATAAGTTTTAATTTTAAAATAATTTTACCTTAGTTTTAGACTTTTTTCTAGAATTATTTGGAAATTTTCTGAATTTTTCTAAGCATTTTTGGCAATTGTTGGAATTTTCAGCAATTTCATTAATTTTGCGATAATTAATTAAATTATGAAAACAATTCCAAAATTCACGAAATTTTGACAGAATGCACTATTTTTTACAATGAATTTTGTGTATATTTGTCCATAATTTTTGAAGCTCTGGAAAACTAGTTATGAGTTTCCTAAGCAAAACGGCTCATTTCGAGAGCTTTAGGGCTGTACCCGAGCATGGGGCCCACACGAATATCTCCAAAAATCAATCATAGATTTTGGGTCAAAATTTTGCGATCAAATAAGATCAAATGATATTTTACTTCGATTTTATATTATACACAATCTTCAAAAATGGCAAGGGAAATCAGCAAAAAAATTGGCAAGATAGGCTGACCCCCCTCTCATTTTCTACTTTGGATGATAAAGGCTTGACTATTTTCTCTCTCGTCCATACTCTCTCCCGCTCTTCCAAAAACTCTCAAAGAAACTCTTTCAAATTCAATACACACTCAAAAACATATTCAATACACATTCAAATCAAGAGATCAAGGCATTGAAGGCAATCATTTGTGGATTGTTCGACCACGCATTGTTGGAATAACCTATGAGGCCACAAAACTCATAAAAGCTCTCTCCTTCTTCTCTTCTTTTAATTATTCTTTGATTTTGCTTGTTTTTATCACTTTAAATGATGCAACATTGAATAATTAATTATTTGGCATCAATTAAAAATGGAAATAAACTCTCATTCTTTGTTTTCAAATGGATTTCAATATCATTGTCAATACTAACTTTTTCTTTGATTTTCTCATGTAAATAACACTTGCGATGCGATTTCGATTTCAAATCTAACTTTTGTTTTTGCCATTTGTCTTATATTGGATAGCGATTCGAGTTAAGTCATTTTCTCCTTCCTTCATGTATATTCTAATGCTTATTCTTATACATATTTCTCTAATCACCATTATTCTTGCTAGTTAAAGACCTATTAGTCGATTGTCACGACTAATAAGATAATTATCGACAAACGGTTTAGGATCCTTGAATCTTGACCTAATTCACAGCGACAACAATTAATTAATCTTTACATGCATTAATCAAACACGTCTAGTAACTACTAATTAATCTTTATATGTGTTGTTCGATGTTGCGATTGGTGAATTTGCAATGAGACCTAGTAGAGGCCGCTAGATGGAGGGGGATGTTGTGCATTACTTCGCCCTTACCCTCGTCCCCTAATCCAAAAAATCTGGTGCACGACCTCACATGGAGTCCTTTGCCTTGATTTATGCAATTATAGGCAAGGCTTAAAATGGGTTCCGCAGCTTCCCGAAAGAAGTGCGGTGGCGACTTCCTTTATTCGATTTCGAGTTTCTATGACCCTCAATGGCAAGCATACTCACATTATGCAAAATAACAAGAATTCAATTCTAGCAACAAATCAAGTCATCAACTAATTTTACCCCCTGGAGCAGAGGGACCGGACCGAGTCCGGCCCAAGGACGCCCCGGCGCCCGTACAGCTGCAAAAGCTACACTTTGTTCTATGGGGTTGTAGGACCTCTATTCACACTTCAACGGGAGCTACTCCTTTCTCACTATTCTATGGTGCCTAAGCCGTTCAACTAGTAGAACTAGAGATCACGTCTCTACGCATTGTCCTTGAAAGCAAGCTCCCAGAAGTGGAATGGGTAAGGGCAAGATACAACGAGTTAGCTTTGCTCGACGAAAAACGACTAGGAGCCTTGCATCATGTGCAAGCATACCAAAAGAGGGTCGAACGGTACTTCAATCGGCGTGTCAAATCACGAGGCATCAAAGATAGCGATTTGGTTCTTAAAGCACTTCGCAAAACTATCCTAGATCCTCAGGACAAATTTCGTCTTAATTGGGCATGTCCTTAATTTTTCAAAAAGATCTGGCCAAAAGAGGATACGTAGGTAGAACAGCTTAGAACAACTTAAGAAGTAGTACCATACATCAGAATTATGGATGACCTGATTCCTTATGGGATACGTAGGTAGCCTCGACCTAGGTCGGGCATACTAACAAGTTCCTTACTTGTTTTGGGGTTAGCAAGTGAACAACATTCAAGTGGCAATTGGACGAAGTTTTCGTTAACATGCTCAAAGTGAACACAATGTATATAAAGCAATGCAAGTTTGTAATTTATTGCTACTTGTAATTAAAACCGAGGAACTACAATACAAAAGGAAACTTTAAGCTCCAAGTTCACTTATTACATGCAAAAGCGGCTCGCAGGCCAATCGCTTTATTAACTCATAAATAAACAAACATTAAATTAAACGAGGGTTGTGGAAAAAAGCAATCACTCCTTCCTGTCTTCTTCTTGCTCCTTGGAACCATCCTTCCTTGCACCTGAGCTCTTACCTTTAGGCTTCCTCACCCATTTGCGTCTCTTGGGTCTATCCTTCGCAACAGCCTTCCCTTTTCCTTTAGCATCACCTTCAAGCACCTCTCTAGGCTCAAGTCTTCTTTCAGCAACATTTGAGTTAATCCTCAAAGGTGGAATTCTTTCAAGCCTACTCCAAACTAGTTCGTTCTTAGGACAAGGTCTGTCCTTAGTAGAAATAGCTTTTGACTTAGCAGTAGGGGTCCCAATAGAGTCACAACCCAGTCTCTTACTCTGGACATGGTCCTTTTGCTCTGCACGTCTTGCCTCAACATGGCCCATCACATCAGTGGCATTCATCCAAACACGGTAGTGAACAAAAATCTTGTGGTCACCTGGAGCAAGTGGGGTCACCTCAAGTGTAGAATGGGATTCCCAGTACTTCTACCACTCTATTGCATTGCCCGAATGCAAGCGATTGTCCTCCGGACAAACTAGGTCAACAACAGGAATAAGGTGAACTTTCCCGAATTGCCTCATCACCCTTGAGGAGAAATAAAAGGTCAACATGGTCAAGCTAGCCACACGCACATATGGAGACAAGCGAGTATGCACCAAACTCCTAATACCCCACCAAGGGACAGTCCACCGCAAGAGAATGCCACGGTCAACAAGGATAAGAATACACTCATGATGAGATTTGTTGACATGGACCTTCTTACGAGAAAAGAATCCCTTAGCAGAGTATTTGATGGGATTCAGGGGAGCCTCAACTAGGCTCAAATGCTCCATAAGCCAAATTTGTCAAGAAACAGCTGCATGTGCGATAGTTAGTCATTTCGTCAATAAACAAGCAATAATATTTGTATAAATGCACTATTTTGCAAATATTCAAACAAAAATATTGTAACTGCAACAATACGGGGCATCCAGACAAAGGCGCATGCGCATCCTTTTTAAGACGGTCAAGCATCATGAATAACTCCCCCGTGCACAACGACAAAGGAGTACGGCTAGCCTCACATTGCTCAACAATACACATTATGCTAGCATGACCAACATTCAGCTTGCCATGAATAAATAAGAAGTGTGCAAACAAGCAAATTATAATTGCACGTCTACAGTAAACTCTACGCCAAGAGGCATCACTAGCAATGTAATCAACTAAGGTAAGCAAGTCAATTTCCCGACCATGCACTATGCTTCGTGAAATAGTTGAACTAAGTCTCACGTATCGTTCGTATTCGTTAATAAAGTGATCAGCAGTATTAGGGATACAAGGGAGACTTACAATAGGCCAAGCAATAATAGCATCAAGCTCTTCAGGAAAAGGAACAATTTCCTTGTCCTGAAGACAAAAGCAATGCATCAATGGGTCCCAAAGGCTTATAGCAACATAAAGAAGGCTTGTATCATGGCTTACATACCTTAGATTCAAGAGAAAATAAGAATTCAGCCTTACAAGGTCCTCCCTTTCGCGAGCATCCAAGTGTCCAGGCACATGATTCAAAGCATTAGTGAAATCTCTCACCATTTCATTTGTTGCAAAATTCTTTGATGTAATAAATTAATTGAAGTATAAATCAATGTAAGAGAGATTTTAAAGCACTAAGGAGGCATTAATAATGAATTAAGGAGTGCATAAACCCCTATTTATAAGAAATTAAGTCGAACAAATTTGCTAAAAATAAAAAATCGAGCAAAATAGGCCAAATTATGGGTGCAACTGCCAAGTTTTGGCTTATTCTGACCGATTTTTCTCCTTTTGCTTGCTCCCATGGACTTTGGCACGTAGTTCTTGGTCCAACCTAGGTCCTTCCCTGCATTTTCAAGGAGGAATGAGCTGACGTTCGCCTCCACAACGCAACACAACATAGTCAGCATCAGTAAATCTCCAGAAGTACTTTTCCTGTTTACTAAATCTCCTACATAGTCAGCATCAGTAAATCCTTTCAAGTCAAATGTGTCACTTCTTGGATAGAAGAGACACATGTTCTCTGTTCCTTTTAAGTATCGAAATATTCTTTTAACAACCATGAGGTGTGATTCCTTAGGATTAGATTGAAATCTTGCACACACACCTACACAAAAAGAAATATCAAGTCTACTGGCTGTTAAGTAGAGAAGAGAACCAATTATACCTCTATACCTTTTCTGATCTACAGCAATACCTTGTGGATCTTTATCCAATCTGGTACCAACTCCCATGATTTGGTTTGACTTGATCGAACTTATATTTTCTTAAGAGTTCCTGAATATATTTTTGTTGATGGATTGAGTTCCCCCCACTCAGTTTGCTTTTTTTGCAAACCAAGAAAGAAGTTTAACTCACCCATCATACTCATATCAAACTCTCCACTCATAAGGTCAGCAAAATGCTTACAGAGATTTTCATTAGTGGCACCAAAAATTATGTCATCAACATTTATTTGCACAATCAATAGATCAGTTCCTTCAGCTTTTTAATGAAATTGTTTTATCAACTTTTCCTTTTTTAAAAGAATTTTGTAAAAGGAAATTTGATAGCCTTTCATACCACGCTCTTGGTGCTTGCTTAAGCCCATAGAGATCTTTGTCAAGCTTGAAAACATGATTTTGAAATTGTTCATTTTCAAAACCAGGAGGTTGTTCAACATAAACTTCCTCCTGTAGATAACCATTAAGGAAAGCACACTTAACAACCATTTGATATTATTTAAAACCCATAAAAGATGCAAAGGCAACTAGAATTCGAATAGCTTCTAACTTGCTACAGGTGCAAAAGTTTCTTCAAAATCTATGCCTTCTTGTTGGTTATAACCTTATAAAACTAGTCTGCTCTTGTTCCTTACAATAGTACCATATTCATCTACTTTGTTCCTAAAAACCCATTTTAGTCCAATTACTTTCTTGTTTTTAGGTAAAGGTTCAAGATGCCATACCTTGTTCCTTTCAAATTCATTTAGCTCATCTTGCATGGCGTTCACCCAATCAGCATCTTTTAGAGATTCTTCATGATTCTTGGGTTCAACAATGGATAGAAAAGATTAGAATGCACAGAAGTTCCTCAGTTGGCCTCTAATTTGAGTTCTTTTGTTGATATCACCTCTGATCAAATCAACAGGATGGGAACTCTGATGTTTCCATGGCTTTGGATGAAAATCTCTTACTTGAACTTCAGCTTGCACTACTTTAGCTTGGTTTCCTTCTACATTCTCCATAGCATGTACCTCAATTCCATCTGCTTCTTTTTCAGGTGAAGGAGCTTAATTGTTAACTGGTTTTTCCTCCGCCCAAATTGCATTGAAATCTTTGGAGTGCATGCTGGGCTCTTCATCCGGATCATCCTTTCTTGAAAGCCTAATTTCAAAATCATTGTCATCTAGTTCTTGAGCATTTAAATTTGTGTTAGCTTCATCAAATATAACAGGAATACTTTCTTCTACACAAATGGAATTCTTATTATAAACTCTGTATGCCTTGCTATGATTAGAATAGCCAAGGAACACAGCTTCATCACTTGACTCATCAAAATTGCCTAAATTCCTTTTACCATTATTATGAACAAAACACTTACAACCAAAAGTCCTAAAGTGAGATATGTTAGGTTATCTTCCTTTAAGCAGTTCATATGGTGTTTTCTTAACAATAGGTCTAAGCATTACACGATTGATTATATAGCATGCAGTATTAATAGCTTTTGCCCAGAAGTTCCTTACGAGTCCACTAGCAATTAACATGGTTCTAGCCATGTCCTCCAAGGTCCTATTATTCCTTTCCATAACTCCATTTTTTTGTGGAGTGCGTGGGGCAGAGAAGTTATGATTCATACCTGTTTCCCTGCAAAACTCATCAAACTTGTAATTTTCAAATTTAGTTCCATGGTCAGACCTAATATGAACAATTTGGAATCCACTTGACTTTTGAATTCTGATAGCAAAGGCTACAAACTCGTCAAAAGTCTCATCCTTACTAGCTAAGAAAATCACCCAAGTGAATCTTGAATAATCATCTACAATAACCAAAACATATCTTTTACCACTTCTACTTTGAATTCTCATTGGACCATAAAGATCCATATGAATTAGGTCTAGTGGTTGTTTTGTTGTTATCATGTTTTTACTCTGAAAAGAAGACCTAATTTGCATCCCCCTCACACCAGCATCATATATGTACTGTCTAGGTAACTTGACACTTAGAAGTTCAATCACCTAGTTCTTTGAGTACTGCTTGTTAATGTGAGAGAAACTTGTATGACCAAATCTTTTATGCCATATTAATGCATCATCTTCAATCACACTGAGACATGTCAAGTTGTTCCTTGGAACAATGTTTAGATCCACTGTATAAGTGTTCCCTCTCCTGTTCCCTTGGAGAACAATTAATCCAGTGTGGTTGTTTATGATATTACAAATTTCAATAGTAAATTTAACTGTGTTTCCATTATCACAAAATTGTGAATACTTAACAGATTATGTTTCAAACCCTCGACTAAAAATATATTATCAATACAGTGGAAACTGGACTTACCAACTTTAACTTTGGCTAGGATTTCACCTTTCTTATTATCACCAAAAGTCACAGTTGCACCTTCCTAAGCTTCTAGTGAGATAAACTTAGATTTATCTCCTGTCATGTGCTTAGAACAAACACTGTCGAGGTACCATGTGATGTTTCCCCTCACTAGAATCTGCAAAAGAACTTAAGGGTTAGTACGAGGAACCGTGGTTTCCTCGGGTTCCTTTGAAGAACAAGAACATCCATCACCTTGTTTCTTTACCCACACTTGTTTAATGTTACTTGTATGAGCAGTTTGTTTCTTAGCACAGTTAGACACATAGTGACCAGTTTTACCACAGAATGTGCAAACCTTACTGCTAGGTAAATCAACAAATTTCTTCTTCTTATCTTTGTGCTTAGAATGCACATAGCCTAAGCCTTCGGTTTTTTTCACTTCAGCATCTTCAATCCATTTAGGTAAAGAATATTGACTTATATCTCTCTTCATTCCGATGTCAAGTTCCTTCTCAAGTTTTGCTTTTTCAACTTTGAGTTCCTCAAGATTTATCTTGTGTTCCTCGAATTCTTTTATAAATTTGTTTGAGGGGCAACTTGCACCTTTCAGGTTAATATCCATTAATTTATACTGAGACACATCAATACCAAGCACAATGTTTTCCTGTTTGAGTTTTTCAACAAGTTCCTTCAGTAGGAGGTTCTTGTCAAAAAGCTCAAAGAATCTATTTTGAACATCTGTTCTGTGATTCTCTATCCAGGTACATTGATCTTTATAAGCCTTTAAAGCCTTTTCAGATTGATTAAGACTTTTGGTAACATACCTCCAGTCTTCAACATATTCAATAATAAGATCAACTAAGTCTTATTTAGAGAAAGTAAGAAACTTCTTAGGATCATTCTTGGCCATAAGACAAAGATGAGCAGTTTCATCTTCAGGGGACTCTTCATCTGCATCACTATCAGATTCTCCCCATGCAGCAATCATGGCTTTCGTAATGTCTGATTTATTGAAGTTCCTTGCACCTTTGTC
Organism: Bassia scoparia; assembly: GCA_008642245.1. NCBI lineage: Eukaryota > Viridiplantae > Streptophyta > Magnoliopsida > Caryophyllales > Amaranthaceae > Bassia > Bassia scoparia. The sequence goes on from SNQN01005827.1 coordinate 12,260, forward strand.
GTAGCTCTTCGTTTTAACCTTTTCTTTTTCAGGTTTCAGGGGACAGTTTTTCACCCAATGATCACTAGCACCACATCTATGACATGGTTGATCATTCTTTGATGTACCTGCCTTCTTGACAAAGTTCTTAGAGTATTTGTTAGATTTAAACATTTTCTTAAATTTCCTTACCAACATGGCAGCATCTTCTTCATCTACCTCAGATTCCTCGGATTCCTCAGCCTTCAATGCCAAATTCATACCTTTTTTAGCTCACTTGAACTGGATCCAATGTGAAGCTCAAGAGTCATGAGAGCTCCTGCCAATTGTTCTATATTGAACTTGGTGAAGTCCTTGGTTTCTTGGAGTGCGGTTACCTTAGCTCTCCATCTTTCATCTAGAGGAAGACTTCAAATAATCTTCCTGACCTGTTCATCAGTAGGAAAGTGCTTGCCAAGAGAAACCAATTCATTAGAAATATTAGTTAATCTAATGAACATATCTTGGATGGCTTCCTTAGGTTCCATTTTAAACCGTTCGTATTTAGACATTAGTAAGTTTATTTTGAAACGCTTGACTTCATTAGTTTCTTCATCAGTAATTTCTAACAAATCCCAAATCTCCTTTGCGTTCTTGCATCCCATGACACGATTGTGTTCATGGGGTCCAAGTCCACAATGAAGAAGTTTAACAACAAGAGCATTTAACTCTAATTTATTAATATCTTGTTTTAAATATACAAACATAGGAGTTGGAACTGCCTCATTGTTAACGGTTTTTGTAATTTCAAAATCACCTACCTCAATTACTCTCCATACCTTTTAGTTCTCTGCTTTGATGAAAATCTTCATTCTATTCTTCCAGTATGAATAGAATTTCCCATTGAACATGGGAGGATATTGAGTGGAATATCCTTCCTCTAATTTCTCGCGTTGATTCATCTTTTCTAGCTAGCTCTTCACGTTTAGTTCCTTCATAGGGTTGCCTGATAGCTACAAGGAACATAGCTCTGATACCAATTGATGGATCGACTGAACAATACAAGAGGTGGGGGGTGAATTGTATTTGAGGAACTTGAGCACTTTTTGCGGAATTAAAAGAACTTTAAACTAACGAAGTTGAGACTAGAGATTTTTCCAACATAGAAACTCTCTAGACAAACGCCAAGAGAGGAAAACGATGGCCTGATGCAACATAGTACTTCGTCTATATTATATTAGGATGGAACACCTAAATACAATCTTAGACACTCGTTCTCAGTTCCCTAGGAACTTCTTGAACCCTCGTTCTGAGTTCACACTGAACTTCTTGAACCCTCGAACTCTTGATTCCCTTGAAATCCCTCGGTTATGAAACTCACAACGCCTCGCTTCAATACGCTAAAAGAAGCATTTTACAACTCAGTAAACAATAACCTAAATGATTGGCAACAATATGAAAGTAATAGCTCTGATTGAATTCTTTGCTCAAGTGTGTGTTTCATTAATTACCAACTTAATGTATTTATAGAGATATCAGCAAGCGTTGAAACAAAGCAGTAGTTCACTACCACATTACTCCCTTTTTGTAGGAGTCATGCTTGTAGTGGAACTTGACTACAAAGCTCAATAACCGACGATCTCACTCAGTCTTTTTAGCCGTTTATTATTCCTGAAAAATCTCAGGTTAGTTGGATTAACAAAGCCAATAATACACATTTTCCCCTATAACTAACTTTTCTATTTTTAAGAAACTCATTAAAAACATTTTATTCCAAAAGACATAATATAAGGTTTTTTTGAAATATTTTAACAGAAAAATAATCTTTAATATTTTATAAAAAGATATTTATTTTTAATCTATACACAATTATCTTAGGCCTTTATTTTATAGATATCTTTATATAAAATAACGGATTAAAATTCTTTAATAAAATAAATTACAAACTTTAATATTATTTTCTTTTATTCTTTGAGCAGTTATTTCATATCTTAATGCCATACAGTACAAATAAATCTAGAAACCCTAAAGCTATTGTACCACAATGTCGAGTCATATTTTTCCAAGGAACTCAACCTTCCTTGATCTTGTCAAGTCATCTTTTCCAAGGAACTTAACCTTTCTTTATCTTGAACTTCTTGCTTGAGTTCTTACAAAACTTCTAATAATCACAAGAACTCCTTCCTTCTCCTAAGGATGTCCTCGATCCATTATGATTCATTGAAGTATGGATCCTTTAAACACATCACTAGACATTTATGTTAAACAATAATGCATAGAGTTTGCTTTGTTGGTTTGGAGTGCCATTCATCAAAACTTAGGGTTCAACATAATGTGACATATATTATAATAGAGGCGACACGATAGGTTATGTCTAATGCATGATATATTACATTAGAGGTGAGGCGATAGGTTAACTTATCTAACGTGTCATATAGTATTTTTGAGGCGACGCGATAGGTTTGGTCTAATGCGTCGTATATTACATTAGAGGCGACACAATAGGTTAACTTATCTAACGTGTCATTTATTATTTTAGAGGCGATAGGTTATATGCACTACTACATATTATAGCTATGGCAACGGTCAAAAACTGTTGCATTAGATACCTATAAACGTTGCATTAGGCCTAAGGCAACGGTTTTTAACCGTTGCGTTTGGTGCCGTTGCTATAGACCTATGGCAACGGTTATTGGGCCTATTGCAACGGTTAAATTTAACCGTTGCCTTAGGTCTATTGCAACGGTTAAAATGAGCTATTGCAACGGTTTCAGATATCAAGAACCGTTGCTATAGCTATTTATAGCAACGCTTGTTTAAGCTATAGCAACGCTTGTTTAAGCTATAGCAACGCCTTTTGAAGCTATAGCAACGCCTATTAGAGCTATAGCAACGCCTATTAGAGCTATAGCAACGCTTTTAGAAGCTATTGCAACGCTTCTTTTTAAGCAACTGTTGCAATAGGTGTTTGTAGTAACATCTTCTTAGATCTATTGCAACACTTTTATTTAGCTATTGCAACACTTGATACATAATAACCGTTGCCTTAGGTAAGGGCAATTTTTTTAAAAAAAATTTAGTCCTGTAGTAAATAATTAATAAAAATGTAATATGTGTATAAAAATTAAAATAAATAGAAAATAATAGAAATATCATATAAATCTGAACACCTTCATATAAAAACCTAATACCAGCATAATACTAACGACCACAGTAGTATAAAAATAATGCCAAACTTCTCAACTAAATAATATATACGTAAGTACAAGCTACATACTAATAGATATAGAAGGGTTCAATATTCTGAATATCAAAAGCTACATAGTCAGGTACACTCATTTACAACAACGTAAATAGTAAACATCAACAGCTATCTTTGCATCATCTTTCCATCATCGACTCCTCCCAACACAAGCCACACAAGTTGTTTCAATGATCACAGGTTTCTCCAGTAATCCTACAGATCATCAATTATTTAAAGGCTATGCCATTCTAAAATAACAAAAAATAAAAATGAATAATGCCGCTTTGAAAAATTATAATTATAGCGAGTTTCCAATGATTAACATCACCAAAGAATGTCGAAGGAAAAATGGAGATCAAGAGATCCAAGAAAGCGCTATACACTAAAAAAAGATATCGCATATCTCTAGTTCAATATATTCGTAGAGCCACAGATTGCTAGGCAAATTTTATGCATTAATCGCATTAATATCAAGATAGATATAAGATGAGGAGGTTAATAAAGACATGAGCGCGTGTACTGTCATGTAGGTTTTCGCATGTCTCATTCTGCAGGACGAATGCCAGATCCAGTAACTTTAAAAACTTCATCCACACTCAAATAGAACATTAATCACAAATCAATAATCCCCACTTAAATTTATAAACAGGCAGTTGCCTCACAAAAGAGTGAATTCTTATGGGTACGCCCAATAAATTATGCAAAGTCCAGAATTCTTAGAAATCTTTATTAGCGAACCGAACCATTCAAATGTGAAAAATCAACTTATCTTGAGTCTCTACTGAACAAGAATGAATGAATTTATATAGTTCAAAATGGAAGAGAAGCAAGGCTCCAATTTGACAGGAACTACTCTTCAGCAGTGGTAGCAGACTCAGAAGAGAGAGAAAGTAATTCACGAATGACGAATCAAAAACAAAGAAGGGAAAATGAGAGAGGAGTCAAATGGATGTTGACACAAGAGAAAAGGATAGCAVTGATGAAATATTCCCAAAAACATGCACTCACATTCACACTTAAACACTTCAACAATTAACAAAGCCCTAACGATGGAAGCTGCGACAAAATTCAAACAAATTTCGAATTTAAACCAAACAAAACCCTAATCGAGTAGAACGAGTTGGAGAGCAACGATTGCAAGCCCATTGTCTCAGAACTTGAAATCTAAAAAAATAACGCCCAAAAAACAACCAAAAATTCAGGCTAAAAACGAGATGGAATTCAACCAAAAAATGCCCAAAAAATCGCACATTAAATCAACCAAAATTACAAATTCGCCTAAAAGTCTCTTAGATCTTAGTTAAATATTTGAATATTTTGTCACTTTTGAAGCAGCACACCGTAGAACAAATTCTGAAAACATAACTTCATGAATATATAAACCCATTCATATTATGATAATTCATTTCGTATAATATAACAAGTTTCATACTTTAAACAATTAAATACAAATTTAATTAAAAATGGAAATTAGATTAACCTAGAGTTCCACTGAATTCAAAACAATTAATTAGTTCCAAACAGTGAACATAAAATGAAAGGAGACCTTATTTTGAGTAGCGCGTGGCAGCAACGTAGAACAGAGGAACTCAACAGTGGCGTCGAATAGGGGAAGTACGGCGAGCTGGACGAATAGCGATGGCAATGGTGGCGTCGAGCACATAAGAGCAATGGAAGAGGAGATCGAAATACAACGAGAACTATGTTCTGGACAAGAATTTGAAACGCAAATTTGATGTATAATTCAGGAGCAATGAAGTTAGGGTTTGGACTTTTGGAGTGATGTTGTCGATTGAAGAGAGAGAAAATTCTAGGTGTGGGGGGAAAAATTAAATGAAAAGTAAGGAAGGGAAATATGACTATATGAGCGCATTTGATTTTTTTTGGGAATTAAAACCTATTGCAACGGTTATTAAGCAACCGTTGCCAAAGGGTGTAAAAGCGTTGCATTAGAGTATCTATTACAACGATTACGGTAAACCGTTGCTTTTAACCGTTGCCTTTGCTCTAACCGTTGCCTTTGACCGTTGTCTTAGCTCCAACCGTTGCCATTGACCGTCGCCTTAGCTCCAACCGTTGCCTTTGACCGTTGCCTTAGCTCCAACCGTTGCCATAAAGCGTTGCCTTAGCTTTTTTATGTAGTAGTGATATAACGTGTCATATATTACACTAATGGCGACGGGATAGGTTAACATATCTATAGAGTTCCCTAGGTTGAGTTTTGATGGATGACAAACTACTTTGAACTATTTATTTGCATGTAAGATTCTGGTTGCATGAGCAGAAACAAAAGCCACAAGTTTAATGAATGAAAAGACGAAGCTTGAAGCCAAGTCTAGAATTTTGCATGAAGACCAAGTTTACAATAGTAAAACTCTTAAGTATTAGATGCAATGTAAGTCGTATTTGGATTATGTAAGGGCTGAGTCTAGAGAAATGAGCTATTAGTATGTCATAAGAAACTTTGGTTGCTTATCATATACTACTACACGGAAACTTGGCTGACTGGAACAATCTGGGAATAGTTCCAAACCAATCCTCTCAAGTTTACTTCACAACATGCGTATTTTTTGAAAGTTTTCTTTCCGCGCAAATTGTTTTTTAAATACATGTATGTTTGGGTTATTGTTCAAGCAATATATCTTAAGTGTGGTAAGCATGTTATATTATATTGCACTGATTTTATTTGATCTCAAATAAACTCAGTAAGAATATTTTCCTTAGATTATTACAATTCTCCCAAGGAAAATATTCTTAGGCAATAATCTATAACATGAAAGCCAAAGGCTTATTTAAGAGATCTTGTTCGTACACAAACCAATATACTTTTTGCACGAGCCTTATTTGAAAATACAAACTGTAAAACTTTAGTTTGGAGGGGAATTTGGTCAGGGAACAAGTTCATTTGAATCTCCATAGTTGGTGGTTGAGTCGAACTTCCATAGGTTGAAGTTGGGGGATCTTTTGTGCATAGGTGCATAATATGATTGAGTGTAATTAATTTTTTATTTTGAGTTAATTAATAAAAGAGTAAGTGAGCGGAGGACGTAGACTTGTTAGGAGTCGAACCTCGTTAAATCCTTGTGTTGTTTATTTCTCGCATGTATAATTCCACAGCCTGAGGACTGGTTCTCTACTAGTCTTAATCAATCGAAAAAATTTACAACACTTATTTAATACTCAATTCACCCCCCTCTTGAGTATAACTTGCACTTTTAATTGGTATTTGAGCCTATCTTGTTGAAAGGGTAACACTTAGTAAAGGAAGCGAAGATGAGTACTCAAGAGATAACAAACGGAAATGAAAGATCAAGGTTGCCCAAGTTCAATGGGACAAATTATCCTTGGTGAAAGATTTGCATGTAGAATTTCATAATTGGCACTAACTATAAGTGATGGATGATAATTAGGAATGGCCCAAACAAGGTTGCTGTGAACGTTACAAAGAAGAAGGAGAGTGAGTACTTAACTACATATCTTAAGACTCTCGAGAAGACTGATAAGGCCATGTCATTTCTTCAACAAGGTATTACAGATAATGAGGTAAGCCTTATTTTAGCATGTTGTACTACCAAGGAAATATGGGAAACCCAAGAGTTAGCCTTACCTAATGAACGAACTAGTGAAGTCAGGAGATCTAAAGTGGATATGTTTATGTCCAAATATGAAACTTTTGACATGAATTGAAATGAAAATATAAGAGATATGTTTACTCATTTTATGTCTATTATTAATGAACTGAAATCTCTTGGCAAAAGCTTCACTAGTGAATATTTGTTCAGAAAGATCTTGAGAAGTTTGACAGGTAAGTGGCTACCCAAGGTTACTGCAATACAGGAGGCCAAGGATCTATCCACCTTGACTATAGAACAACTTATTGGGTCTTTAATGACTCATGAGAAGATGGTGGACTCTAAGGAGGAAAGCACAACCAAAAGTCGTGGGCTAACAATGAAAAAAAAAAGAAGAGAATGAAGAATATCTAGATAAGACAAGGTCTCATGGCAAGGAGATTTGAGATAAGTCTTAGATCTCAGTACAAGGGAAAAAGCTTGGAAGACCAGTACCTGTACCGGTTGTTTCAAATGTGATGAAATTGGACATATGATCAAAGATTGTCCAGCATGGAAGAATGACAAAGGAGGCCAAAGAGAGAGGAAGACAACAAAAAGAGCCATGCTTTCTTCTTAGGGAGATTCAGACTCAGGTGATGAAAGCGAGGAGGACGAGACTCAGAGATATAGACCAGAGGCAGACTAGTTCCAGAAAGAAAGGACACGTGAGTCTGATGGCAAGAAGCAGCTCTTCAAATGAAGAACATGTAACTAGCTCTGATATGCAAGAACAAATGGAATATTGTGATAGAGATGAGTTATTTGGTTTTATAGATTCTGCTACAGAACAAAATATTAAAGGAAATGCAGCTTATAAAGCTAACAAGAAGAAGTTAAGAGAAGCAACACGAAATTTAGACTTGAGTGAATGTCGTTCTGCTCAACTTGAACTTATTTGTACAGAACTGAAAGAAAAATTTTCAGAGATTGAAAAGAGTTTAGTTCATAAGAACATAGAACTTGAGTTGCTAAGACCTCAGTCAGATTTTACAAATAATTTTTTTATCAAAACAATGATAGAGGTTTTAGTAAACTTAAGGAGGCTGAAATTGAAGGAATAAATTTCGAGCTGCTTAAAAAGAATTGTTTTACTGATGTATTATTTTGATATATGGTTTTTCTCCCCATTCTCTTGCTATTATGAATGATTTTTGGTCTTCTTAAGGCCCTCTTTGTTACTAATGTATTTGTTTAGTGTTTGAATGAGTTTTAAATTGCTTTCATTGATTTGCAATGATTTTGGACTCATTTGCGAGCACTACGGAGCCTGAGAAGGAGTAGTGAGGAGCTAGAAGTAGAGCTACGCGAATAATGATCGTCGAGAAGCATCGATTTTAAAATATGCTCACTCTTTTAGTCATAAGTCACGTTTCGTATGTTGGATTGGTGTGATTCTAATTGCATTGGAAAGTATATTTCGAGAGGTTGATTTGATAGGTCATATAACTAATTTTGAGACCAGATCTTGAGATATGGCCTTCAAAAGATAGCCAAGTGAAACTGCTGCGATTTAATCTAAACCGATTGGTTTGATGTAATCCGATCGGTTCAAACTCGATTTGCCCAGTTTTAATATCTTCATTTGGGCTATTATTTAGAGGGATATAATTGTACTTTTAGCAAGCCATCTATCTTGGGTATTCAAGTGTATTTAAAGAGAGATTTACTAATTTGTAAACTACCTTTTATTATGATTAGATCAATTCTGAATTCAATTTCGTATTCTCTCAAGAACCCTAGTTTGTTATACAATTTTGCAATTCAATAGTTCATCCTTAGTTCTTCAATTCTTCGCGCATTTTGGTATTATTCTTCATCCTTACTCTCTTTTATTCATTGTTTGTTATCTTTAATCGCTTTTATTATGTTTAATTGCAATATGCGTAAGTAGTTCCTTTTCTAGGGCAATTGGTGATCTATAACAATATAATTAGCATGTCTTGGGTTTGATTCAATTCATATTTAGGGAATTTATCGAATTCCTAGTTGATTGTTCTTCATGTTATTTAATTATGTAATGCACGACTTAATTGCATAATTAGATCAGTCACATGTTTCTAGATCTAACGATTGAAAAATGATTAAAGATCTATGTCAATAGATAGTACGAGACTATCCTAGGTCGTGAGATACGGTTAGGAGTTGTTCTATGTTTCATTCGATTTAAGAGAACTTTGATCCTATTCGACTTTGCCTTATTGTGAATTGTTGATGCCCAATTATTGTTGATCTGTTGTTCTAGTGAACCATAGCTCTAGACTTTAGTTTATTATAGTTTAGTTATAGTTAATATATTGCTTTAATTAGTTGTAGCTTAAAATAACTCAAACAAAGGCTCTTTTACTAATCTAGATGATTCTAATTAATTAATAATTAATTGTTGCTTCCTTGTGGATTTGACCCTGTTACCACTAGCTACATTAGTTAGTTTTTATAGATGATTTTTTATAGGTACGCGACATGCCTGTCAAATTTTAGCGCCATTGCAGGGTAAGCGACATATTTATTGATATTGTTTGAGTCTGGACTATTTCATTTTTGCATTCGTCTTGAAGAATGATTCGCTGTTCTTCAGGACAGTACTTACGATCGCTGAAGTTTCTTTTTGTGTATGTTCAGGTCTTCCTGAACTGGGGGTTTGATTCTATATGACCCAGAAGTGGAGCGAACGTAGCATAGATGAAAGAGCTCCGCAAGGTGAATGGATTTCTCATATTCTTCTATCTCTCGTTAGTTTTCGAATCCTCAATATGAAACTGATTTAGGGGAGGAGGAGTCACATTCAGTGAGTAACGAAGTAGTCCACTCTGATTCTGAAGAAATGGCTCAAGAACGCTCTCTTATGGAGTACTCTCAGCCTGGTTGGAATGAAATTCCAATAGGCCTGACCATGGCCACTCTAGAGGCAATTAACTTTGAAATCAAACCTGCATTGCTGAACATGATTGAGTGCAACGAATTTGGAGGAAATGCAACTGAATATCCGAACCTGCATATCTCTAATTTCCTCCAATACTGTGGCTCTATTAAGCATGATGTAGTTGAGCCTGATCAGCTCCGTGTCATGTTGTTCCCATTCTCACTGCGGGACAGAGCTCGATTATGGTTTAACAGTCTTGATCCTGCCTCTTGTGCGACATGGGATGCACTCTCTGTAACACCCCATATTTTTATATATTATTTAGTAATTATTCATAAGCTACCTTATAAAAAACTGATTTTATATCTTATTTTATTAAATTGTTTATTTTTTTTCGAAGGAATATATTTATATATATATATATAAAAAAATGAAACCTAAAACTACTCATACATCGCAGTCACGCACAACCCCTTCTTCTCCTTCTTCTCCTTCTTCTTCTTCTCCTCCTTCTTCTTCTTCTCCTTCTCCTTCTTCTTCTTCTCCTTCTTCTTCTCCTCCTTCTCCTCCTTCTTCTCCTCCTTCTCCTTCTTCTTCTCCTCCTTCTCCTTCTTCTTCTCCTCCTTCTCCTTCTTCTCCTCCTCCTTCTGCTTCTCCTCCTTCTGCTTCTCCTTCTTCTCCTCCTCCTTTTTCTTCTCCTCCTCCTCCTTCTGCTTCTCCTCCTCCTCCTTCTGCTTCTCCTCCTTCTGCTTCTTCTTCTCCTCCTCCTCCTTCTTCTCCTCCTCCTCCTTCTCCTTCTTCTTCTCCTTCTTCTTCTTCTTCTTCTTCTCCTTCTTCTTCTTCTCCTTCTTCTCCTTCTCCTTCTCCTCCTTCTCCTTCTCCTTCTTCTTCTCCTTCTTCTTCTCCTCCTCCTTCTCCTTCTTCTTCTCCTACTTCTTTATATATATAAAAAAATGAAACCTAAAACTACTCATACATCGCAGTCACGCACAACCCCTTCTTCTCCTTCTTCTTCTTCTCCTCCTTCTTCTTCTTCTCCTTCTCCTTCTCCTTCTTCTCCTTCTTCTTCTCCTCCTTCTCCTTCTTCTTCTCCTCCTTCTCCTTCTTCTTCTCCTCCTTCTCCTTCTGCTTCTCCTCCTTCTCCTTCTGCTTCTCCTCCTTCTGCTTCTCCTTCTCCTCCTCCTCCTTTTTCTTCTCCTCCTCCTCCTTCTTCTCCTCCTCCTCCTTCTGCTTCTCCTCCTCCTGCTTCTTCTTCTCCTCCTCCTTCTTCTCCTCCTCCTCCTTCT
>SNQN01005827.1:25566-40115 GCA_008642245.1 Bassia scoparia
TTGAATAGAGGAAGTTCCTCGCCCTTACAAGGGTTTCTAGTTTGATTAAAGTTTGAGATTTTGAGAATGAGGAAGTTCTTCTCCCTTTAAGGGATTCTAGTTTTGTGGCGTTGCCGGTAAGCGGTATTCTCCGAGTTTGGAAGCATGTTGAGTTAACAGCGTCTCAACCATTATATCTAGTAGTTGGGAGTATGTTGATCATTACTCTTGCCAATTGTCTTCCTTCTTGATACGTAATCTTGTAAGGGGTATGCATACTAGGGACTTTGGTGTGTTTTATCTAGTGAGCCTAGCTAGCTCACTAGACCATTAATGTTGCATCCTACCATTAATGTTGCATCCTACTCACTAGACCATTAACCCGTAGTTTTTTTCTTTTTAGAGTAGTGGTTAGCTTAGTATAGCTGTAGTGTAGAAGTTTTAAGTGAGTGAGGGTGAGGGATTTGATGAATTTCACTAAGTAGTGGTTATCGAATGCGCGACAGTGGGAATAATGGTTGGAGGTCAAATCGATCGATTTGAGGTTGTTGGTTCAACTCAATTAATCGACTGCGCGACGAGTTGATTTTGGAACTTCAGTCCAAACCGATCGGTTTGGGTCAAACCGATTGGTTTGGATTGTAGGTTTGGCCAAGTCGATCGGTTGAGCATCTATGAGTATTATTGAACGAATACCTAACCGATCAGTTCAGGTCAAACCGATCGGTGTGGTTGGTCGAATTGGTTTGGTCGATCGACTGCGAGACAAATGGAAATTTGGGGCTAGACCGATCGGTTTAGGATGTCGGATTGAGTTGGTCGATTGACTGTGAGAGTTTTTGCCTAATTACCCATAGTCCGAACCGATCGATTCAGGTCAAACTGATCAGTTTGGGATGTCAGATTGAGTAGGTCGATCGACTACGAATCGATCAAATTATTGCTCGAAACCCAAACCGACGAATCGATCAAATTATTGCTCGAAACCCAAACCGATTGGTTTGGGCCTGATTTCTAGGCAGTTGGCCTCGGTTCCTATTTTCTCTCGTGGATTCCCTTATCCACTCTCTATCCATCCGACTCTCTCTCTCCTTTTTTTTATTTTTCTTATTTCCTCACAACAATCCTCCTACCCATCATTATCATCTTCATCCTCATCAAATTCCACAATACATTATTAAAAACTCCAAAACCACCACACTTCAAATCCTCCTTTTCCTTCAATTCATCTCCAATTTCCACAATTCTTATACCAATCTCTTCCTCTTCTCATTCTCTACATCTTCTACTCTTTCAATCTATCTTTCTCTCACTGACTTTCCAAGACTCACATTTCATCACCACCACATAAAATTCAAAAATGGCCTCAAGAAGGAGACGAAGAGAGCCCGAGGTACAAAGGGAGCATACTTCGGAGCCGGTGCAATAAGAGGACGACGAGGTGGTGTTGTCGCTCCACCTCCAACATTAAAATGACACTACCCCGGACCCTTACCGGACATCGTTTTCCGAGACGACCTTTAAAAGGTAAAGTTTTGAACTTGAAGACCGTGGTTTTCGTGCAACTCTCTTTATCGATCATGCTTATTTGCGTCACCTTGGTCTGCTTAATCTGTATTATCACCACTGTGATACATAGCCGAAAATTGCCTTGAAATTCTTGAGTTCATTGAATTATGTGGAACCTCATGAGGAGGATGTTATTTATAATGTCCGGTATAGATTGTTCAATAGGGAGTTTAGTGCATCTTTGGGTGCCTTCAGTGCTAGGAGTTACCAACTACCAACACATTGAACCCCCTGTCCCCGCCGTGGCCGATTATTTGTGGGTGGCTCTAACTGGTTTGCCATGCACGAACTACCCAAAATTGCATGCTTGTTTTATAAATCAACCGGTAGTTCGTATATGGCAACGATTCATGGCGGGGACCGTTTTTGGTCGTTATGAGGCGAACAACATGACCCAACGTGAACTAAACATTTTTGGTGGTTATCTATGTTCCAACATGGCAAACTACAAAATCAACATTGGTCATCATTGTGTTCGCCATTTGTTCTGATCTGCTAGCTTGACGGTCCCTAAGACACATTTTGAGATTGTCTTTGGGGGCTTGGCGACGCTCTTTGCTTGACAGATACCGGAGTTTGACGAGTCTGAGTACTTTAAGGCTCCCAAGTGTACCACCGTAGACTCTTATTATCTTCGGACCTCCCTTCGATGGGTGGTACGAGGGCAAAGTGGGTCACAATGGGTGCTTGCTAAGGACGAAAAGGGCAGACCAACTTCACTCGTCTCTCTTCCGAGCTCGCATACGGCTCACGCTCCGAACTCAACTAGGTACATGTTGTATCCCGATGGGCAACAACCCGCACCTCGGCCGAAGACCCAGCCCTATCCTCCCCCTCCCCTAGACTTTAACGCTATTATGCAGGGTATTAACAACTTGCAATCTCCCTGACACAGTTGGGTGATCGGTTTATCGCGTTTAACACGCGTCTAACCACTATAAAGATTGACTCCCTCCTTGCAATGTATCCTATGGATGATTATTTCGCGCGACTATAAAGACTTACGCTGAAGGGGGCTTTAGTACGCCAAGTGGTAGTGGCGGTGGCTTTGGCGGTGATTTTGGGAGTAGTTATCAAGGCGGTGGCTCGGGCCATGGCGACTATGGTGCGGATGATGATGAGGACATGGACTGAGGTGCTTGTTTCCTTTCCTCCTCTAGCATTGATGACATTGCTAGATTTGGCTTGGGGGAGAATAAACAAGCACTATATGTGGATGGTGGGGGTTTGAGGTATGATTTATTACTTTTTAGTGTATAGTTTATTGCTTTTAGGATAGTTGCAAGGTTTGTACCATTCATTAAGAGTGGGAGTTTACTTGCAATAAAAAAATGTATTCTTTTCTTAGTGTAGTTTAAGAAAAATTAGTTATCTCTTGCTCTTGAATATGATTGGATTCTCTTGAAAAGCATGTCTCCCTGTGCCCCATTGTGAAAATTTTTGATGCTTGTGATGCTTAAACTTGATCTTAGTAAACTTGCGGTTTCTTTTCAGTTTCCTTCACTTTATTTGATTGCCATGACTTAGCTTGATGTATATTTGGAACGAGGAAGAACTAAACTTGAGAGGATTTAAGCTTATTGTATAATCATTGTTATTTATTTCTTGTGTGTTAGTTCCTGGTGCGTCACTATCTCTTAATATTGGCTTGGTACTTGTCTATTTGGCTATTTGGTCGTGTATTTAGCATGATAGGAGGCTTTCGTTGTTAGAAGTCGTGCTTCAGTGCTTAGAAACGTTATATTATCCCTTGATCCCTGATTTTATGATTGATTCTTTTCATTACATGATCACCTACAGTACAACCCATGTTGGCCTTGTTCATGTAACCCATGTTTAGCTTGGGGGAGCATATTGGAGGTTGGTGTGTGTTTCCTGGGTGCTATTTTGGAGGCTCATGTTGGTGGATATATGGAGTGGTATTGTGTTTCACATTTGCTCCATTAGCTTGAGTATCGTCATCGTTTCTATGTATAGTGCAAGGCGAAAGTTGTATTCTTTAGTTAAAAAAATCAATGAAAAAAACGAAAAGAAAAATAAAGTGAAAAAGAAAGAAATCCAAAAATAAGATTTATTTTATAGTTTATTAGCACATAATGCCTTTGCTATTGTGTAATGCTTTAACAAGGATGATGATGCGATATGGTTACAGTTCCTGGAGTTGGACGGTTTTGGTTACTTGAGTTGGGGTTTGCTTGGAGTTGTCTGCGCCTTATCACTTGTCTATTTGCGTTGAATGATGTATGCTCCCTTAAGTTAGACTTTTAGCTCACATGTCCAAAAATTTATCCTACCGCTAACCTTAGCCCCATTACAAGCTATTAAAAGTTCTTACTTGATAAACATATGTCCATTTGTGTCTTGTAGATTGAGTACTTTGCCAAGGTCGTTGAGTTGTGCATGCATTTCGAGTCGACTTGTAGGTTGAGTGCTATTGTCACCCCTTTCAAACACATAGTGTTGGTGAGATGGGAGGGTTGTCTTTAGTGATTTAGGCCACAAAAGTTGATTCATGTGCACATTTTATGCGCATGTCGGGTGGTGAGCGAATGGGTTCATTTTTTTAACCCACCACACAAAGAGAGGAGTGCCACTAGCGAGAAGTTTTTCCTTGGTTCCGATTCTCTCTATACTTGATGGCTAGTTGTGTTTTTTTTATGATTCACGTTTTGGATAGGCATTGAGGCACTTGGGATCTTTGGTCAGGGAATTCATCATGAGTTTTAGCGATGTTGCTTTTGTGGGATGAGATGTGCTTTACTTGAGAGTCTAAAGGAGCTTCCTTGAGGACAAGCAAGAGTTTGGCTTGGGGGAGTTTGATGTATTGTATTATTATATGGTTTATCCCCCTCATTCTGTTGTCTTTTTGGTTGATTTTGGCCTCCTTAAGGCCTTTTTGGTACTAATATTGTGTATTTAGTGTATTGATTAGTTTCTGGATGTTTTCATAGCTTTTGGATCGATTATGGCATGATTGAAGACACTACGGAGCTTTACGGTAGTAGCATGAGGCTTGGATTAAGCGGAAAAGATGCTAAGCGAGAGAGGATAGCTCAAACCGATCGGTTAGAAGGGAAAATCGATCGGTTCAGCCTCCCAAACCGATCGGTTTGAGGTCGGTTTTTGCCGATTGTTTTCTACTTTGTTTGGCTTTAATTGCAAGGGCATTCTTGTAATTTCGCAGCTCATTTAATTCAGAAAATTAAGAGTATAATTTTGTAATTTACCTTTTATCATTATTAGATTATTTTCAAAAACACAATTACGTATTCTCAAGAACCCTAGTTTTATCATTCAACAAAGGTATTCAATACAGATCAATCTTTCATTAATTCTCATTGCACTTTTGGTAATTATTTTTCCTTTAATCTTTTCTAATATTGTTTTAAATTTGTTTATGCTTTTAATTATGTCTTCCCTAATCGTCATTATCATGTTTAGTTTCAATACGAGTGAGTAGTTCAATTTCTAGGTCGATTGAGGATCTATAACAATTTGATTGGCATGAATTTGGCTTGACTCAATTCTTGACATGGCAATTAATCAAATTCCTATTAGATTGTTCTTTATGTTAATTAATTTTGTAGGTCCCGACTTAATTGCTTATTTTGATTAGTCACGAGTCTCTAGATCTAACGATTGGGACTTAGCATAAGATCAACGTCAATAGGTAGAACGAGACTATCCTACATTGAGAGATACGGTTAGGAGTAGTTCTATGGTTCAATTGATTTGAAAGAACTTTGAACCTATTTTGATTGTGCCTTGTTATGAATTGTTGATGCCGTATTGTTGCTAATTACTGCTATAGTGAACCATAGCCCTAGATTAATCTCTATTATTCGTCGTTCTTATTAGACTTAGTTTGATACAACACAAACCAAAGATTGATAGGCTTTGGACTTATTTAGATTTTTTATTATTATTATTTGTACATATGACTAATTTTTAATATGCTTCAAATTTCTGCAAAACCTTTCTATTTTCCTCAATTTAAGGATGGAGTGTTTTGACGATATATTGATAGGCTTTGGGATTTCATTGGTTTACACCCTCCGTATATCGAAATGGACTTATGTTTCGCGATATATGGGGGTGCGACACGGATAACACAACTGGAGATAGAATATAAGTGTAATTATCAATTTGAACGCTTAATGATAAAAGAAGGTTTGAATGTGATGATGCAATATGCTAGAGACACCTACGATGAAGAGATGAAATTATATGTTGAGCCAACTCTAGCAAATTACACTACACATAGTACTTACAATAATATATCTCAAACTTCTTACGGTTTTAATTGTTACACTTATAATCATGATGTATCCCTTCTTCCTTATAAAGAGTAAGGGTTCTAATATTATTGGCTCTAATGAGAATGATCGAAGTGAGAAAATGGAGGAAAGTATGAATATTCATGAGAATATTAATCCATTAGTTGAAAAATCATCAGTTGAGGAATCAGCTAATAATTCATAACTTTTGGCGACACATTCTTTGGATTAAGTGGTTGTTGTTGAGAGTAAGGTTGTTAGTGATACTATTAAAGTTGAGCCTGCTCCCTTATCTTTCATTAATCTTTTCCAATGTTGGATATGGTTCCTCCATTGACTATGATTTATAGTGGAGGTAATGTTTATGGTCATCTTGTTAAGTCAATTTTATCCAACGAGGAACTGAATGGTAGTTGTAAATTCTTTTCTCTTTCTTCTAATTTTTTCTTTTTCTTTTGATTCTTTTTTTGATTTTTTGTTTTGTAAATCTAACTTTCCTTTTGACCTGAATAAGATGTTTGTGCCCAAGCCATATGTAGTTCTTTATAACATGTCTGCAGGGAAATTTGACAAGCTACTCATAGCATTGGATTTTTCTGATTGATTGTTTAGGTAAGGGGTCAAGCTAATGACGTTAAAAAAAGGTGCTTTGCGGGAGGCAACCCGTAAATTTATTGCTTTTTAGAATAGTTATTAGCTTAGTAGTAGCATAGTTTAGATGATTGGGTGAGATAGGGTCAGAGACTAATCATTTTTCCAAAGTCTGCAAGCGAAATCAGGCGTATGGATGTGAGTTCAAACGGAACAGTTTAGGTAAATCGATTGGTTTGATGGGCAGGTTTGATTTTCTCTATCGACTGCGTGAGTGGACAGCAAAAATTGGTAAAAGATCGAAATCGATCGGTTTGGTTAAACCGATCGGTTCAACTAAGCCGATTGCTTTTGGAGGATTTTCGCAGAATTATTAAAGTTCTCCAAATCGGGAAAACGAGTAGTGTTTTCTGACTAGAAAAAACATTCTAAGAAGGACCCACTACATAGAGTGGCCACCACCATGTGTTGGCCGAATTCGGTTCCTAAAGTGGTGTTCCGGGCACTTTTTGTTTTCAGTCAAGGAAAAATTGTCGAAAATGTGTCCGATTTTTCTCATTCCTTCGTTCTTTCCACTATGGATGGTTATGCGTTTGATGTACTTCCTTCCTTTTGCACGGAGGATATTGTAGAGGTTTGCTTGGGGGAGGACTTTGTCAAGCGCACTCTAGCGGTTTGAGGAAAGTTTTTATTGCTTTCTAGTTTAGATTTTATTGCTTTCTTAGGATAGTTGCAAGGTTTGAAACATTTATTAGGAGAGGGAATTCACTTGCAACCAAAAAAATGTATTGCTTTCTTAGTTTAGTTTAGGAAGAATTAGTGATCTCTCTAGTATATGATTCGATTCTCTTGAAAAGCGTGTCTCCTTGTGCCCCATTGTGAAAATTTTTTATGCTTGTAATGCTTGAACTTGACCTTAGTGAACTTGTGGTTGCTTTTCTGATTCCTTGACTGGAGTTGATTGGCATGACTGAGCTTGATGTATTAACTTGGAACAAGGAAGGATTGAACTTGTGACGATTTGAGCCTAATTGTTTGACCATTTTTCATTTCTTTCTTGTGTGATAGTTCCTGGTGTGTCATTATCTCTTAATAATCTTGGCTTGGTACTTGTCTAGTTGGCTATATATTTTTTCATATGTTGAGCATGACAGAAAGCTTTCGTTTGTTAGGAGCTGTGCTACAATGTTTGGAAACATTATTTTTTTCCCTTGATCCCCAATTTTGAGCATGATTTCTTTCATTCCATAATTACCTACATTACAACCCATATTGACCTTGTTCGTGTAACCCAAGTTTAGCTTGGGGGAGCATTTTGGATTTTGGTATGTGTTTGGTGTTTGCTATATTGGTGGCTCGTGTTGGTGGTTATTCGGAGTGGTGTGGTGTTTCACATTTGGTTCCTTGACTTTTGTATCTTCATCGTTTCTATGTATAGTGCAAGGCAAAAGTTGTATTTTTAGTTAAAAAAAATGAAAAAAAACAAATAGAAAAAAGTGTAAAATTAAAAAATCCCAAAACAAAGTTTTACTTTATAGTTTGTTAGTTGAATCATACCTTTGTACTTGTGTAATGCTTTAATAAGAATGATGTTGCGATGTGGTTATGGTTCTTGGAGTTAGACGGTTTTGGTTATTTGAGTTGGGGTTTGCTTAGAGTTGTCGTAGCCTTTTCACTTGGCTATTTGTGATGATTGGTGTATGCTCCCCTAAGTTAGACTTTTAGCTCACATTTTCCAAAATTTATCCTACTTGAAGGTTTCCCCGAAGGTACTCAAGAAGGGGGGGGGGGGTTTGAATTGAGTGCCTATTAAAATTTTTCGATTGTATACTGTTTTAGTACAGAAGACCAATTAGACTTGTCTCACAGTGGAAAAAGTGTTGAATAATACGTAAAACGATCTCGAGCAATAATAAATAAGACACACGAATTTAACGAGGTTCACCCAACTCTGGGCTACGTCCTCATACCCTAATTACATTTATTAAATCTACTCCGAAATAACTAAGCAACCCTCACTCATAATGTATGTGAACTCACACACACACAATGTCACCCCACAGTCAACCCAAGTGTGCTAATTCGCACTTGAACTCACAAGCACTCGCAACTGAACTCACAATTACTACCCAACCACCAACCCCTTCGTTAGTGATTCAATACAATGCAATCTCTCTAAATTACTTACTTTAAGAGTTTACAAGAGTATATGAAAATTCCTCAATATGTGTGCACACTTGTGTATGAACAATGCTTGCTTGATCTTAGGCATAAGACTTTTTCTTTCTCTTTTTCTCTCAATGATAACTTTTTGAAAATCGTGGAGAGAACTATTTTCGTGAGTCTATATGCATGGATATTTATAGCAAAAGGCCTAGTAATTACTTGTGTAGCAACCCTAGAATATAGGAGATAAATAAAGATATATCTATTCCATATATTTTAGGAAAGTCCCATAAGATATTATTCCATACAAGATGATGTAATATCTTATGTTACTTTAATTGCATCTCAAGTAATTACAATATATCCAAACATATATTCCCACCAGATCATCTTTGAAGTTTCCATATAACCGTTTTAAGAAAACGTTCCAAAAAATCTTTTTAAGAAAACTTTCCAAAAATCTTTTCTTGCCGGATAAGATAATCCGCATTGTGATAACAATACAACTGTTCTCCCAACTGGTAGGGTCATAGTCAACCAACCAACTATTTAGTTGCCTTCAACTCTAAGAGAGAAGGTTTAAAACCCAATGCCATCAACCAATAATACAAGCACACAACAAACACATTTATGCACTAATACAATAAGAAGAGTTATGCTAATCCTAGAACTAATCTTCATTGTTCTTCAACTTCTCGAATATTCCTTGATCTTCAATATAAGCTTGATCTTCTCGAGTCTTCCTAGAAGGACTTTCTGCTTCAATAGCTGGAATTCCTATATAGAAATTTGCATAATATAACTTGTTAGCATATAAGTCACTATCTTTCAAGTGACCAAGAACAATATCTCAGCTGTTCAGACCAGCTATATTCATTAGACCAATGTACATGTTCTTGCAACTCTTTGTCATCACTCAAAACACTAAGGGACTCAACGAATTCCCCCTTTTTGATGATGACAAAATCCGTGAGAAGTTCCTGCAAACAACAAGTTATATGTAAAAACAACTTTATCTCAATGGGAGTATTTTTTGTCTTTTTCAATTTTTCATTTTTTTTATTTTTTCGACTCTAAGTGAAACAACCAACTAACTTGGTTATTTCCTATGAAAGCAATAAAACAAACTATCCAGAATCATATACTGAAGAGAATTGAAGGTTCTAAGATACCAATTTTTTCTTTTTCCTTTTGATCTAATAATAAGGAACCAGTTGGGCTGATTCCTATACGCAGCGGAATGTAAATAAAGCAGTAAAAGAACACAAAGTATTTAACGAGGTTCACCCAACTCTGGGCTACGTCCTCCTACCCTACTCCGGGAACCAGCACACCCCACACTCAACTCTGAATGTGCACTCGACTCACACTCGTAAGTCCAACTTTGTGTTTGAACTCACAAACACTACCCAGGCTTTCACCCCCTTGTTGATAGCCTTTACAAGAACAATATTCCTCTCTTATGAATTACTTCTTAGAAAGCTAAGTAAGAGAATGTTGTADGCTCGATGTATGCTCGTGTAGACTCGATGGTTATGAACTAATGCTTTTTGTGTTTTTCTCTCAAAGTAGTTTTCTCTTTTTAATCCGTGGAGAGAGTTATGGAATATTGAAGTATAGACGTGTATTTATATTAACTTAACCCTAGTTTCCATAAATCTATTCTTGCCAAACAAGGCAAGATTAGTTTTATGGAAAGTATTTATCTTGTTCGATTTTATCCTAAGATTTTGATCGAACAAGATATATACTCCTTGGGCAAGATTGTTTGGGTGTTTGGGCAAGATTGTTGGACTCCTTGGGAACATGGTCCGAGCAGATAATGCTACTATGACTAGGGAGAGGATTAATTTTCCTAGATTATTAGTGGATATGGAAGTTCTTGGAGAGTTCCCGAATACCATTTCCTCCATTAATGAATATGATTGTACAGTGGAGCAAAGGGTGGAGTATGAATGGAAACCTTTGGTGTGTCTTAAATGCAAGGGGATCGGCCATGTTGAGACTAAATGTCCCAAGAAAGAGAGGCAAGTGTGGAAAGTCAAGGAGACTGGAGCTGTTGATGGCTCCACACTTCCTGGAGATACTGAGGCACATGTGCAACAGGTCATTCAATCTGTTGTGGATGGTGTGGAGAAACAGGGAGAGGTGGCACATTCTTCAAGGGTCGCTCAAGATGGGCATGATTTGTGGGTGACTAAACTTGGTAAACATTCTGCAAGGAGCTCTCAAGGGAAACATTCTGGGGCACCAAGGTTGGTGAATCAGTTTAATGTGTTAGAGGAGCAGGTTGTTGAGCAGCTGACAGATATGGCTAGTGTGAGAGGGTCCTTAAACTCTAAGGACCATCCCCCWCCTCAGGATGGATAATATTTTGGTGTGGAATGTTAGAGGGCTTAATTGCCCTAAGAAGCAGGTAGAGGTAAAAAACTTTTTGTTGCAACAACAAACAGGTTTGGTGGGTCTGTTGGAGACTAAGCTTAAGCAAGGAGGTTTGGCTGATGTGTATGGTCGCTTGGTTGATGGTTGGTGTTTATCTACTAACTTTTCTAAGGGTCCAGGAGGGAGAATTTTGGTGGCTTGGCTTCCACAATTTTTCCAGGTTGACATTATTTTGGTGCAGCATCAATTGATTCATTTGCAGGTGTTTAGTGTGACTTTGAAGCAGGCTTTTTCTTGTACCTTGGTGTATGGTCACAATGAGATTCAGGCAAGAGAGGCTCTCTGGAAGACTTTGAAAGGGATTGGAGATCATGTCAGGGGACCTTGGGTGGTGTCAGAAGACTTTAATTGCCCTTTGACCTTGGAGGATAGAATTGGGAGAAGGATCAGTGTAGGGGAAATCAGTCATTTTCGTGAATGTGTCTCTTATTGTGGCTTAGAGGACATTTCTGCTACAGGCTCTTATTTTACTTGGAAYAATAAACAACATGGGGAGAAGAGGGTTTATAGCAAGATTGATAGAACTATGATCAATGAGGATTGACCTTTGGTTTTTCCTATGTCTACAGCTCATTATCATCCAGAAGGTTGGTTTGATCATTCCCCTGTGATCATTAACCTCTTTCATCATATTTCAGTTGGGAAAAAATCTTTTAAGTTTAGGAATATTTGGGCTATGCATGATGATTTTGGTGCTATAGTGCAGCAATGTTGGACTCAAAATATTAAGGGTTGTCTAATGTATCAGATTGTGCACAAACTGAAATCCTTGAAGCCTCGACTCAAAGGGCTCTATAAAGAAGTTGCAGACATAGAATTGTTGTATTTTCAACAAACGAAAGAAGTGCAGCAAGCTCAGGTTAATATACAAAAGGATCCTCATGTTTTTGAAAACTCAGCAATTATATTACGCTCATTTACAACAAAAGGCTAAACTTCACTGGTTGAAAGTTGGGGATGAGAACACAGCTTTCTTTCATAGAGCTATTAAGATGCAGACCTTCAGAAGTCGATTTATAGCTGTCCAGGATGTTGGGGGCAGTGGTGTCACTCAAGGAGTACTATTGCTGAGGCTTTTGTGGAGTTCGATAAACTTTTGCTTGGTTCTGCTGATGTTGCTAGGGTTCCAGTTCAGGAGGGTATTGTGGCTTCAGGAACAGTTTTGGATAATGATATGCAGAGGGTTTTGGATTTCCATTTTACTGCTGAGGATGTTAAGAAGGTGTTTTGTACTATTCCTGTGGATAAATCCCCAGGTCCTGATGGATTTGGGAGTTTATTTTTTTAAAAAGCATGGCACTTGGTGGGTGATGATATTGCTTCTGCTATCTTGCAATTTTTCCATAATGCCAAACTTTTAAGAATGCTTAATTGCACCACAATCTCCCTCATTCCCAAGGTGCCTAATCCTAGCTCGGTTAAGGARTATAGACCAATAGCTTGCTGTAACGTTTTATACAAGGCAATTACTAAGCTTTTATGCCAAAAGCTGAAGTTGGTGTTGCCTATACTTATCTCTCACAATCAGACTGGCTTTGTAGCAGGGAGAAAGATTTTTCATAATATCAGTATTCTCCAAGATGTTGTTCCTGGTTATGGGAGAAAGAGCTCTCAGAGTGGGTGTATTCTGAAGGTTGACATTCAAAAAGCTTATGATTCAGTTAGATGGGAATTTATTGAAGAAATGTTGAGAGCTTTTTAGTTTCCAGAGCATTTTATTCAGGTAGTGATGAGTTGCATTACCACTCCTACCTTTTTTATTAATGTTAATGGCTCTCTGGAAGGCTTCTTTGCTGAGAAGAAGGGTTTGAGACAGGGAGACCCGATGTCTCCTTTATTGTTTGTGTTGGCTATGGAGTATTTGTCAAGGCTTTTGCATCAAGCAGGATCTTCTAAGCAATTTTCCTTTCATGCTAAGTGTAGGGGTTTAAAACTGAATCATCTAGTTTTTGCAGATGATTTGGTGTTGTTTAGCAAAGGTGATAAGCATTCTGTCCAGCTTCTCTTGAGATGTTTAGCTACTTTTGCAGCTTCTTCAGGTTTAATTGCCAATTCAGGGAAATCAAATATTTACTTCTGCAATGTTGCCCAGGATCTCAAGGATGAGATTATTCAGGAATCTGGATTTCAGGAGGATCAGCTGCCCTTTAAGTACTTGGGTGTCAGGGTGAGTGCAAGGAAGTTGAGTAGGGATGATTGCCAAGCTCTTACTGATAAGATTACAGCTAGAATTAAATCTTGGGGGACTCGAACCTTGTCTTACTCAGGTAGAACTGTGTTGGTTAATTCTGTGTTGATGTCTCTTCATACTTATTGGGCTAATATCTTTCTTCTCCCTAAACAAGTGTTGAAGGATGTTTCTACTATTTGTAGAAATTTTTTGTGGGATGGGAAGCCAACTTATACTAGAGTTCCTCCCATTTCTTGGGAAATCATCTGCAGGCCAAAGAATCAAGGAGGTTTGGGAATTCAAAACTGTTACTTGTGGAATTTTGCTGTTTTGGGCAAGTCTATATGAGATATTACTAGGAAGGCTGATAGTATGTGGCTCAAATGGGTGTCACATTTATACATTAAGGAGAAGAATTGGAAAAGAGTCCCTTGCAAAGCTGCTGCTAGCTGGACCTGGAAGCAACTGTGGAAAGTCAAGGAGGTGTTCAAGCCTGGTTTCACTAGGGATGTTTGGAAGGCAAATCCTAGAGGTTACACTGTGTCGAGTGGGTATCAATGGTTACAAGCAAATGCTGCAGAGGTTGCTTGGCATCATTGGGTTTGGAATGGGTTTAATATTCCGAGACATAAATTTATCTGTTGGATGATCTTATGGAGAAGGATTAAGGTGAGAAAGGTTTTACAAAATTATGGGATGCTTGATGATGCTCGTTGCCCCTTGTGTGCACAGGAGGAGGAGATAGTGGATCATTTGTTTTTTGCCTGCTACTATACCCAAGCTTGTAGCCAATGGTTATTGCAAAATCTACATATCTCTAGTATGCCCAAAGACCTTGAGTCTTGTGTTCATATGCTCTGCCACATCACAGGTCGTTTTAGAAGTCAAGTCCATTATGCTTATTTTGCAGGGTTTCTGTATGCTATTTGGCAGCAAAGGAACAACAGTATATGGAATGCTCAAGTCATGGATCCTCAGAAGCTTATGCAGCAATTGATGCATGATGTCCATTATAGTATTAGTGTTAGAATGCCTGTTAAAGTGAGTAGGGCTAATAGATTATGGCTTCATTCTCTGATGTAATTTGCTTTGGCTGTGGTTTGTTGTTCTTTTGTTTTGGTTGGTTGTTTAGGTGTTTTGTTTGAGGCAGGTTGGCTGTTGTATTGCTCCAGTATTTCTGGCTGAGGCTTTGACTTTGTATCTGTTGAGCTTATTTTAATTCATTTACCATTTTTCAAAAAAAAAAGATATATACTCCTAGTTTTAAGGTAATATACATATATCCATCTATAATTCCAGCTGCAAATAATCTTTCAAAATATCCTTTGAAAATATTTTAGAAAAACCCTTTTCAA